>CAKAKR010040609.1:8317-23832 GCA_916700685.1 Adelosebastes latens | reverse complement strand
TGTAATAATAATAATAATAATAATAATAATAATGATAATAATAATAATAATAATAATGATAATAATAATAATGATAATAATAATAATAATGATAATAATAATAATGATAATAATAATAATAATAATAATAATAATGATAATAATAATAATGATAATAATAATAATAATGATAATAATAATGATAATAATAATAATAACAATAATAATAATAATAATAATAATGATAATAATAATAATGATTATAATAATGATAATAATAATAATAATAATGATAATAATAATAATAATAGTAATAATAATCATAATAATAATAATAATAATAAACTTATTGCTAGTTGTAATGACGGTGCTTGTCCTGCAGGAGACGCTCAGCTAAACCTACTGGAAGGTTCTCTGGACGATAACGGAGCAGAAAGTCTCTGATTAACTAAAACTAATAATAACTAACATGAGAATAAAACATCTTTAAAGTTCTTCATAAAGTTCTTCATAAAGTTCTTCATAAAGTTCTTCAGCTCACGAGAAACTTCAATCTGTTAAATTAAAGTTTGGTTGTTTTGGGGCAAAATACATCAACTGAGTGACGACAGTGTTATGAGATGAATACTGTGAGTACTGTGAGTACTGTGAGTACTGTGAATACTGTGAGTACTGTGAATACTGTGAGTACTGTGAATACTGTGAGTACTGAGGTGTTGTTGGGGTGATGAGGAGAGGACTGTAGTCAGTAACAGAACAGTACTGATGTGAGGTCAGCCTCAGACTGTCCGGACTACAGAGAGGTGTTCTGTGTTCAGTAACGTTACGTACCATCAGGATGATTATAGAGAGGTTAAATCAGAGGTGAGCTCTATCCTGTAGAGATAAAGGTGGAGGAGGCCGTCAGACCGACGACACGGAGGAAACTCACCACAATAAAGGTTCATTATCAACGTCTAGATAGAAATTCAGAACATTAAAGGGTTAAAGACATAATAACCACGTCGGCAATCAATCTGATTTCCATAGATGTATTTAGTATATCCAGTTCCCTTTGTTAACACCTTATTTTGAAAAGCGGACGTAGTCCCACGTGTCTACTTCCTCTAACTTGTCCAAGGTGGTCTCTAGCTCTCCCGTCAGCTCCGTTCTCTTTATCCATCCATGGTCAGCTCCATCGGGGCCGTTTCAATGCAGAGAACACAAACATCAGTATCTGGGTGCTCTACAGTCGTAGCGTCGGCCCATTTGACCACGGAGACGAGAGCGTCGGCCCATTTGACCACGGAGACGAGAGCGTCGGCCCATTTGACCACGGAGATGAGAGCGACGGCCCATTTGACCACGGAGACGAGAGCGTCGGCCCATTTGACCACGGAGACGAGAGCGTCGGCCCATTTGACCACGGAGACGAGAGCGACGAGATGGACACATTTTAGCCTTTTTTAGACGTTAGCGTGCAGCTTTAGCTCTGCTCTGTCTAGCTCTGCTTTTCCTGTCAATGTGTGAAACCCAAAGTGTTTCCATCCTTTACTGGATGTGTAGTGTTTACCACGCTGGATTTAACATGGGAGGGTGCAGGTCGTATCCACGACGACCCTCCAACGTTTTACACTCTCTGAGGTTTGTTTTGGTTGACGGATACGGAACGGATATGACGTCATGTTACTCAGACTACCACAATAAAAGTGGTAACTTCCTTCTACCTCCACATAGACTCAGATGAAGCAGATAGATCCATCCTGGTGTTAAAACATCTGGTTAGAAATCATAAAAAGGTGAGGTGAATCAATGTTTGTTCCCTCCCTACTAGACACCTCCACATCTACACACTGCGCCTTTCATTTAACTACGTTTGGTGACACAACAACAGCTGTAGGATGACAGCAACGACAACAATAATGTGCTAAAGCTACATGCTAACTGGGCTAGCTGTGTAGTGTGAGCTACATGCTAACTGGGCTAGCTGTGTAGTGTGAGCTACATGCTAACTGGGCTAGCTGTGTTGTGTTAGCTACATGCTAACTGGGCTAGCTCTGCTGTGTGAGCTACATGCTAACTGGGCTAGCTCTGTTGTGTGAGCTACATGCTAACTGGGCTAGCTCTGTTGTGTGAGCTACATGCTAACTGGGCTAGCTCTGTTGTGTTAGCTACATGCTAACAGGGCTAGCTGTGTAGTGTGAGCTACATGCTAACTGGGCTAGCTCTGTAGTGTGAGCTACATGCTAACTGGGCTAGCTCTGTAGTGTGAGCTACATGCTAACAGGGCTAGCTGTGTAGTGTGAGCAGAAGAGCCTCCACCTCTCTACAACACCTGGTTCCCTCCATGCAGGCAGCACACAGAGCATGCTACATCAGGTCACATGTCACATCATCATCATCATCAGCGGCGTCGCCATGACGACGGGTTCCACTGACCTCTGCTCCTCCTCGATCTCCTCCTTCGTCATCATCGTCTCAAACTTGCTCTGTTTCTTTCCTGGGATGAATTTCACCTCGTCAGCTGCAGCCACGTCTGAGAAAACACACACAGAGAGAGTACTTTACATCTAGTACCTCATAGAACATCTAGTACTTTACTAGTACATCTAGTACTTTATAGTACATCTAGTACTTAACTAGTACATCTAGTACCTCATAGAACATCTAGTACTTTACTAGTACATCTAGTACCTCATAGAACATCTAGTACTTTACTAGTACATCTAGTACTTTATAGAACATCTAGTACTTTACTAGTACATCTAGTACTTTACTAGTACATCTAGTACTTTATAGTACATCTAGTACCTCATAGAACATCTAGTACTTTACTAGTACATCTAGTACTTTACTAGTACATCTAGTACCTCATAGAACATCTAGTACTTTACTAGTACATCTAGTACTTTACTAGTACATCTAGTACTTTATAGTACATCTAGTACCTCATAGAACATCTAGTACTTTACTAGTACATCTAGTACTTTACTAGTACATCTAGTACCTCATAGAACATCTAGTACTTTACTAGTACATCTAGTACTTTACTAGTACATCTAGTACCTTATAGTACATCTAGTACATCTAGTACCTTATAGTACATCTAGTACCTTATAGTACATCTAGTACTTTACTAGTACATCTAGTACTTTACTAGTACTTTATAGTACATCTAGTACTTTATAGTACATCTAGTACATCTAGTACTTTACTAGTACATCTAGTACTTTATAGTACATCTAGTACTTTACTAGCACATCTAGTACTTTATAGTACATCTAGTACATCTAGTACTTTACTAGTACATCTAGTACTTTATAGTACATCTAGTACTTTATAGTACATCTAGTACTTTACTAGCACATCTAGTACTTTACTAGCACATCTAGTACTTTATAGTACATCTAGTACATCTAGTACTTTACTAGTACATCTAGTACTTTATAGTACATATAGTACTTTAATAGTACATCTAGTACTTTTTACTGCACAATGCATACTTTGACTTTAAGTACTTTAAGTATATTTCCCTGATAATACTTTAACTTCAGTAAGGTTTTGAATGCAGGTCTTGTACTTGTATTTTCACAGTGTGGTATTAGTACTTGTACTCTGAGAGAGTACATAGAGTACTACTGATCTCCGTTCAGCATCTAAACGTTCAGAGCAGAGACATTCAAATCATCTCTAATAATGATCACAGACAGTTTACTCATATAGTGTACAACACACACACACACACACACACACACCCACCTGTCGCTCCACCTGCTGAGTCTCAGGTGTGTGTGTGTGTGTGTGTGTGTGTGTGTGTGTGTGTGTGACAGGACGCAGACTGTCCGTCTGGCTGTAGTAGATTAAGAGTCTCCTCCTCCTGAAGCAGACGGCTGCTACACCTCTACCTCTACATGAGGAGACAGGAAGTCAATAACTGGTTGTCATGGAGATGCTGGGACTCAACCGTTGGTTGAGATGCACAAAGAATATTATTCATAATAATGATTGATCGATTATTAATTTCTATTTTCTGATCCTTCAGTCACCTGTCCATGTAGAGTCATCCAGTAAAGCCTGTGTGTTCTCTATATGTATACGTATACGTATATACTGTATATGTGTGTTCTGTACATCCAGCTGGTCTCTGTTGGCTCCTCCTGGAGGAGATAACTGATCAGTTATCAGTTATCAGCTGAACACAGCTGCTGACGTCTGTCTGTTACCAGAAGCTGCTTCAACGCTTCATCAGAGAATCAGTCGAGTTCTCAGGCTGCTACTGAATATACAATATATAACAAGAAAATCACTTACTATGACGTACATTAAACATTAGATAACGCAGAAATTAAAATATAGGATTGAATATAATATTATATACATATATAGAATAGAATAAAATAGAATACATACAACATAGAATAAAATTCAATATATGTATAAATAAAATATATCTAAAACTTTTAAATAAGATTTGTATAAAAAATAATTAAATACAACATATATAAAATAGAATATATACAAAGTAAAATAAAAAACATTATATGTATATAGAAAATAGAATAAAATAAAATAAAATAAAATACTGAATTAAACAAATATACACAAAATAGAATAAAATTATATATATATATATATTAAAAAAATAATATAGACTATAAACAAAATAGAATAAATTTAAATATGATATATATAAAATGTAATTAAATACAACATATATAAAATATAATAGAATATATAAAATAAAATAGAATATATACTATAAAAAATAAATAATATAAAAAAGTTAATTATATAAAAAACGGAATAAAACAAATATATACAAAATAGAATAAAATAAAATAGAATATATATAAAATACAATAAAATATTAATAAAATACAATACAATATACATAAAATAGAATACATTTAATATGATATACATATATAAAATTAAATTAAATACAACATATATAAAATAGAATATATAAAATGAAATAGAATATATAATCTAAAAAACATATAATATGAAAAAATAAATTATATAAAAAACTGAATTAAACAATTGTACAAAATAGAATAAAATAAAATAGAATATATATAAAATAGAATAAAATATTAATTAAATTCAATAGAATATATATAAAATAGAATATATTTAAATATGATATACATAAAATAAAATAAAATACAACATATATAAAAAAGATTAAAATAAAATAGAATATATACTATGAAAATAAAATTATATAAAAAACTGAATAAAACAAATATAAAAAATTGAATAAAATAAAATTATATATAAACCTGAATAATACAAATATATACAAAATAGAATAGAATAAAATATAATACATACAAAATAGAATAAATCAAAATCAAGAAAGCTATATATATATAAATAATAACAGTTTTTCTTTGTAATGATAATAATAATAATAATAATAATAATAATAACAACAATAATAATAATTATCATTTGGTTTGTTGTGAGCAGACAGCCACATTTTAATTTATTGATTTATAGATTTAATTTGTCTGAAAGGTCTGAAAGGCAGAACCAACTGATACCGGATTATTAACCGGGACTCTGTGCAGAGAGTACTTAGTACTACTAGTACTTAGTACACAGATCAGACTCACCGTTGTTCAGGATGGTCTCTGGTTCTGGTTCTGGTTCTGGTTCTGGTTCCTCTATGACAGGTTCAGGGGTCAGCAGGCGGTCCTCTGTAGAACCAGGGATCAGCTCGGGTAAGAACTCCTCCACGACAGGTACAGGTTCAGGTTCAGGCTCCAGGACCGCTTCAGATACCGGTTCAGACTCGGCCACGGGCTCTGGATCAGGCACCGCGACCGGTTCTGGGACGGGTTCGGGTTCCCATACTGGTTCTGGGTCGGCAGCTGGTTCTGGGACAGGTTCAGGTGCTGATGCTGGTTCTGGTACGGGTTCTGGCTCTGGGATAGGTTCTGGTGCTGCAGCAGCTACTTCTGGGACAAGTTCTGGTTCTGGTACTGTGACTGGTTCTGGTACTTTTACTGGTTCCGGGGTAGGTTCTGGTGCTGATACTGGTTCTGGGACAGCCTGGAAAGATAAAAGGTTTTAAAGGGTTAACCTCCGTCTGGGCTGGTTCTGATGAGGCTGCAGGACTCAGAGACCCAGAAGAGTCCTGAAACAGAACCCAACAGACTGGACCCAGTTCAATAGAACTTTATTAACATCAGCATGTTACAGGGTACGAGTATATATTTATTATATATATATATATTAATAACTGTATGATGAGTCGAGGTGCTGCTGATGGGATCATGTAACATGTGAGCACCCTGACCTCTGACCTCTGACCTCTGACTGTCACAGCTGTCAGTGGCAGCTCCTCGTTGAGGATCAGCCGCCGGCTGCAGCTGACTGCAGGACAAATAAAACCCTCTTCAGTCGTCTCCCCGACACCTGCACGCACGCACGCACGCACGCACGCACGCACGCACGCACGCACGCACGCACGCACGCACGCACACACACACACACACACACACACACATCTATATAAATACATCCCCCTCCCTGCAGACGCCCCCGTCGGGGTCTCTAGTGGAGCGCTGAGTTTTGCCGTGGTTCTGCTACCGATGACTCACTACAGTGAAGCCCGGTGGCATCAGACAGTGAGATGCATCAGTCTGACGGTATTAAAGAACTCCTGCTGGTCTCTTAATCCCCCCCACTGCCCCCCCACAGCCTCTAACTGGATTGGATCCATTTAGCCTGAATCACTTCCTCTGAATTCCTGAGCTATGAAACACCAAAATAACCTCAACACCAGAGAGCCGACCGGCTGAGACAAAGTGTTCTAAACGCTGAGTCATTAAATCACTTCATGAGTCAGCAGGATGATGAACTGGATTCTTAGGCCTAAACCGCCTAAACCGCCGGCCTAAACCGCCGGCCTAAACCGCCGGCCTTAACCGAGGCCTAAACCGCCGGCCTAAACCGCCGGCCTAAACCGAGGCCTAAACCGCCGGCCTAAACCGAGGCCTAAACCGCCAGCCTAAACCGAGGCCTAAACCGAGGCCTAAACCGAGGCCTAAACCGCCAGCCTAAACCGAGGCCTAAACCGCCGGCCTAAACCGATGGCCTAAACCGAGGCCCGGCTCCAACTGACGGTCTAAACCAATGGCCTAAACCAACGGCCTAAACCAACGGCCTAAACTAACGGCCTAAACCGAGGCCTAAACCGCCGGCCTAATCCGAGGCCCGGCTCCAACTGACGGTCTAAACCGCCGGCCTAAACCGAGGCCTAAACCGAGGCCTCAAACCGAGGCCTCAAACCGAGGCCCAGCTCGGACCGGCGGCCTAAACTGGTTAGATATGTTGGTTGGGTGATATAATAATGTCTATAATAATCCTTCATGAGATCATGGGGTGTTAAACCTTCAGACGATGAATCAAACATCCAGTCGAGGGGCGGTGAATGATTTCAGAAAGGAGGACTGTTACTGAGGTTTAATTTTAGAATACTAAATCAAGATTATGAGACATTATATTAAGATTATAAAACACTAAATCAAGATTATGAGACATTAAAACAACATTATATGTTAATGATGATTATCAGATATAGCAAATCAAGATTATAAAATAAATAAAATCAAGATTGTCATTTTAATCTCTGTGAGGTATTTTAGAGAGTGAGCTCTGACTCACGGCGACCTTCACGACCTCTCTGAGCGTTTCCTGGTACATTTATCCCGATCGGTCGGTAACGTCACACTGAGAGCTTCACTCCTAGAGGACATTCTAGCTCTGTGACGGCGAAGAGGACGGTGAAGAGGACGGGGAAGAGGACGGCATCACATCTGCTGGCTTCTGGAGAATTCAGTGAACAACCTGAGCAAACACTGAAGAGGAAGCAGTCAGCCATGTGACATCAGCAAGCTGTTCATCCAGAGCTCCTCTATTATTATTATTATTATTATCATTATCATTATTATTATTATTATTATTATTATCATTATTATTGTTATTATTATTATCATTATTATTATTATTATATATTATTATAATAATTATTATAATTATTATTGTTATTATTATTGTCATTATCATTATTATTATATATTATTATTATTATTATTATTATATATTATTATCATTATTATTATTATTATTATTATCATTATTATTATTATGATTATTATGATTATTATGATTATTATTGTTATTATCATTATTATTATTATTATTATTATTATTATTATCATTATTATTATTATCATTATTATTGTTATTATTATTATTATTATTATTATTATTATTATTATTAGCTATGCATTATGTTAAAGGAAACCTATTTGATCTTGTGAATGAATGAAATGTTCTCATTTCCAGTGAATATTTCTCAGCTGTTGTTCCAGAAGGAAACAGAAGGAGGCGCAGTAACACCTGTAGTAACTGAGTCTCTGAGAATAATGATTCTACTGTCAAAGTACTCTGTTACAGTACTGTACATGTACCGACTATGCAGCACATATGCAGTGAAACAGAAAGAGGAATAATGCAGATAGGTGATGCAGATCCTTGTGTGTGTGGGTTGATTTTGCGTTGATCTGTTGGTAATGCCTCGTGGCTCCAGTAGGGGGATGGCGCTCCTCTTCCTCTTCCTCCTCTTCCTCACTCAATACAGAGACGAGTGAAGGGAAGAGCTGCGTGTGTGATTTATTCATCCTTCTCTCTCACTATTTCCCCTGTTTAAGGGCACAACACAGGTGGAGGTGCAGGTGGAGCTGGAGGTGGAGGTGTCAGCCTCCGCGCGCTGACCGGCTGCGTCCTGTGCGTCCTGATCGTCTCCACGCTGCTGGGCAACACGCTGGTGTGCGCCGCGGTCATCAAGTTCCGCCACCTGCGCTCCAAAGTCACCAACTCGTTCGTGATCTCTCTGGCGGTGTCCGACCTGTTCGTGGCCGTGCTGGTGATGCCCTGGAGGGCGGTGTCCGAGGTCGCCGGCGTCTGGCTCTTCGGCCGCTTCTTCTGCGACACCTGGGTGGCCTTCGACATCATGTGCTCCACCGCGTCCATCCTCAACCTGTGCGTCATCAGCATGGACCGCTACTGGGCCATCTCCAGCCCCTTCAAGTACGAGCGCAAGATGACGCGCAGGTTCGCCTACCTGATGATCGGCGTCGCGTGGACTCTCTCCATCCTCATCTCCTTCATCCCCGTGCAGCTCAACTGGCACCGCGCGCACCCGGACGAGGACAACCCGGAGGACTGCAACGCGAGCCTGAACCGGACCTACGCCATCTCCTCGTCTCTCATCAGCTTCTACATCCCCGTGGTGATCATGGTGGGCACGTACACGCGCATTTTCCGTATCGCGCAAACCCAAATCAGACGCATCTCGTCTTTGGAGAGGTCTCGTGCGCAAAACCAGCGCCACCGGCACCGCGCGTCGACGCACGACGAGAGCTCTCTGAAAACCTCTTTCAAGAGAGAAACCAAAGTGTTGAAGACTCTGTCCATCATCATGGGGGTGTTCGTGTTCTGCTGGCTGCCGTTCTTCGTGCTGAACTGCGTGGTGCCGTTCTGCGACCCGGACCAGCTCGGAGAGCCGCCGTGCGTCAGCGACACCACCTTCAGCATCTTCGTGTGGTTCGGCTGGGCCAACTCGTCCCTGAACCCGGTCATCTACGCCTTCAACGCGGACTTCAGGAAGGCCTTCTCCACCATCCTGGGCTGCAACAAGTACTGCTCCTCCTCTGCGGTGGAGGCGGTGGACTTCAGCAACGAGCTGGTGTCTTATCACCACGACACCACCATGCAGAAGGAGGCCTGCGGGGCCATGCAGAAGGAGGCCTGCGGGGCCATGCAGGGCCCCGGGCCCCAGAGACTCATGCCACCGCCGCCACCGCTGCAGCACACAGATCGAGATCTGGAGCAGAACTTTGACAAAGTTTCTGTCATTTCTGATGATTCCCGCAACCACAGCAACTTACTGCTGCCCGCCATCCTGCAGTACGAGTGCGAGGCGGAGATTTCTTTAGACATGTTGCCCTTCAGCTCCTCCGGACCCACCGACTGTTATGTGATCCCGGGTCAGATCCAGGACCTGTGAGCACCCTGAAACAATACACACAACAACATGATGCAAAACTCCTGTTCAGTTGGAGGCCTCCCTCCAGATCATGCACCAGGGAGCAGGGGTTGACCTCTGACCTCCTGACGCTGATGCCATAAAGGTGCCAAAATGATCTATAAATCAGCTGTTCAACCTTTTTTTGCATTGAAGCAAAGTGATGTTTTTATTGTGGATAGAAGAAGTTCAACCAAAGTGTGACGTTTTCATCATCAGACTGTTTCATTTGAAGGATTTTCAGAGGCCTAAAGGTCCCGACACACCAACCCGACATCAGAGAACTAGCGGCGATGAAGGACGACCGCTGTGTCGCCTCACGTGTCCTTTGTCTCGGCCAAAAAGTTGCACTCGAACACACCGCAAAGACGACAGCCGACGGCCGGTCAGCACGTACTGTATTCATCATTCAGAAAGGGAAACAGGAAGAGCGAGGACGGTGGATATACAAGCCGTTGCTCTGATACGTACGTGAAACAAAGCGGCGTCTGTCGAACCGTTTCCACGCCGCTCTCACTCACCACTTAGCTTCATTCCAGATGTTCATGTTGCTGTGAACATATCTGGAATGATCAGATGAGATGAAGTTTGTCCTCTTGACCTTTCTCGTTGGTTTGCTTTCCTCACTTCCGTTTCTCTTCTCGTGCACTGATTCGCTTAAGCCGAACAGCCAATCAGAGTGATTTCTCTCACTGACGAGCTCCGCCGCCGATTCAACACGCTGAATCAGCCGAAAAACCTCCAACAGACTAGAGCCGACGGTGAGGGACACACCGCAAAAACCTTAAAAATCCACAGTTTCACAAGAGAAAAAGAAACAATTTGAGAAAACGTAGAACAACCAAACATTGTGGACGATATTTTCATCATCTTCTGACCCCTTCAGACTCCTGCCGGGGCCTCTCCCGGGGTCTTGACCTCCAGGTTGGGAACCACTGATCTAACTTTATCTATATTTGTACACAAACAGCGGACTGTAAACGGTGCAGCCCCGTGGGTCTGATGACCGTTCATTATGGCGAGGAAAATAACTCTGGATTCAGCTGTTAGTTCATTTTACTACTTTCAGGACATCGTGATTTAAATGATGATATTTAAGAGTTCCTACTGGGAAGATGATTTATATTCTCTGATTTGGACACAGACTCATTGGCGTTTTCAGTCCAAAATGGCGGCAGGCTGTGGTCAAAAAAGCTCTCTTCGCCACAAATATGACAAATAAATAATAATACTTTCTTTAAAAAAAAAGGTTTGACAATATTTTAATGTTATAAATTATCAACATTCAATACATTTGTTTTGTGACATTAAGTTTTGTTGTAAAAAAACAACCATGTAAAGATAACATAACATTTTATAACGTGTTTCATGATTTCATTTTGCATATATTTGCTAAAAAGTGACATATTTTGTTGTTGGAAAATCGTTCTAATATCTTGATGGTTGGAACCACTTCACTCAGCCCTGATTGTTTAATCCTCAGATGACACGTCGACCGCTGCCCCTGACTTCATCCTCTGAATGAATGTCCAGTGTGTAATAACACAGAGAGCTGACGGGCAGATCGTCCGGTTCTTTAATAGATTAGGTTTTGATGTGAGAGCTCCGGACTCACTGAACCGGCCTTTGATATGTTAAAGATCATTAATCACAATGACATCATTAGCTTCAGTGTTTAATTGGCCTCTTCAGATAATTGCAGGCTGTTTCTGTTCGAGAGGTCTTTCAAATAAAACATGAAGCTCAACAAGAGACGAGACGGTTCCAGTGTTTGTGTCCGTTCTGAATGAAGCGTGTTGTGAAGGTCCAACAGTGAGCGGGCCACATTCACACCTGGTGTTGGTACTGGATGTATCATTGGGTCTCAGTTCACACCTCCAGATGTGGTCTGGCTGATTTCAAACCTAAAGAGTCCTGCGTTTACACAAGTTTCCCTTAAAGGTATAACTATGGGGGACGGAACATGCCTATATTATAAATAAATTAATAAATAAATGACTCAATAAATAAATAAATAAATAAATAAATAAATAAATAAATAAATAAATATGTCATTGCATTTATATATATATATGAATTTATTTTGTATTATTTTATATTTAATTTAATTGTGTGCATTTATTTATTTTTGATCGATTTTCCCCTTGCATTTCACCCCTTATTTATTTCCCCAAACTTATTTATTTCTTTATGCATTTCTGCCTCATTATGCAAATGAGGGGGTTTACACATATTAAGTACATTTTAAATTTAATCAAAATAAATACATAAATAAATAAATAAATGACTTCATAAATAAATAAACATGCCATTAAATGCGGCAAAAATAAAAATAAAAATAAATGTAGCCATTAATTAATTGATAAAATGTGACATTAATTGATATTTGCTTCTTTATTTATTTATCTTTGTATTAATTCCCTTATTTATTTACTCTTCTGTTTAATTTTCCTTTTTATCTATGTATTTATTTATTTTTATTAATTTTTTAAATGTATTTAGTGTAACCCCCCTCATTTGCATAATGAGGCAGAAATGCATAAAGACTTGTTTAAAGAAAAGAATAGAGAAATAAATAAGTTTGGGGAAATAAATAAGGGGTGAAATGGAAAGGGAAAATCATGCACAAATAAATACATAATTAAATGCATAAATAAATAAATAAATAAATAAAAAATAGATGCAAAAATAAATGAATACATAACAAAATAAAATGAATCAATAAATAAATTTCCCCTGGTAACCATAGTAACACTGTGTTTTATGTCACAACGCTGTGAATTGTGGGTAATTCCCTCAGGCAAAGTCTGCAGAAATGCGGACTTACGGAAAGAGTTCATAAAGGGCTGAAAATGTCTGCGAGAGCCCTCAAGGTCTTGACGATTTAACAGTGGGACGGTCCTGAACCCTCACGGACTTTGTGGGAACGCGCCTCAAAATCAGTGAGTCCATCCGTGCATCCGTCAGTCACATGACCCTCATCCTGCAGGTCTGAGCGGTCACTCGAGTGTCTCCTGCGATATTAATCAGGACGACGTGTGGAGACATTAAAACAGCCGAATACTGACACACTCTCACTGAGAGAACCAGCAGTGATGTTGTGTCTGAGTCGAGTGCAGCAGTTAAGTGTCTGCTGCCGTTTGAAGCTTCTGCTCCACTTCGTGGAAGCGTGGAAGCGTGGCTGCGGTCGCGTGGCGGCGAGGTCAGAGGTCAGGAAGACAACAAACACAACGGGCCCTTGAGAGCTGCTCGCCAACACACTTTGATCTGCAGGAGAAGAAGGAGGCGATTGTGTCCAAGCCTCTTTTCATGGCGTCAGCTCGCTGCCTTCACAACGCCGGCTTTTAAACAACGGTTCAGTCCGTCAGCAGAGACGGACGGAGACGCTGACACTCAATACATAGTCCGTTTCATTACTTTATGTTCAGATAATGAATATACAAATGTAAATTACAGTTATCTGCATGAGATATAAATAAAAATAAATGGTTATAATAATAATCATCATCTGTTTGATCTCTTTGGCCTGGAAATTTAATTTTAAAAACTTTAGTAAAATATCCAAAAAATAGTCAGAAAATATCCCAAAAATAAATAACGTGAGTTCCACCTTAAATATTAGTAAAATAAAAAAATAGTAAAATATCCAAACAATATTGGAAAAATAGCAGAAAAATATTAGTAATGTATTGGACAATTTTTTTTTAAATATCCTAAATAATATTATTAAATTATCAGAAAAAATCTTAGTAAAATATGCAAAACATATTCGTAAAATATCCAAAAAATAAATAAAATGACCTTAAATATTAGTAAAATAAAAAATAGTAAAATATCTAAACAACATTAGAAAAATATCAGAGAAATGTTAGTAATGTATCGTACAATTCTTTTTAAAATATCCTAAATAATATTAGTAAAATATCAGAAAAAATATTAATAAATTATCAGACAAACATTATGCAAATAAATTCGTAAAAATCCAAATAATAAATAAAAGTAGCTCCACCTTTACCAACTGCAACATTAAAGTGATGAACACATTAATGCATCAATAATAATAATAAAATAATATATATATTATGAGTACATTTATTTAGTATATTATTGATAAAGCTGTTATCTTTGCCACCAGACTGAAAAAAAACTGTAATTATAGGGTTAATTTTACCTCGTAGAACACGGGAGTTATTTCCCTGCATCGACCGACATCCCATCTTCAAAACACTCAGAAAATACTTACATACGGACTCATAACAGCCTACATTGCGATCCTCTGTATGTTTTGACAGAAAACAGTTGTGAAATATAATTTATTTAAGAGTCTGGAAACTGTTTGACATGAAGACGTGTCAGAGGAAGACCCATTTGAGCAGCTCGTTATTGACGTCTTTGTTAATCATGACGTAACTGCAGTCGGCTGGAATCCCACTAAACTTTTCCTGATTCTCCAGTTCACAACTGAATGTCATTCTGACGTGTCATTGGCTGCAGCAGGCCGTCCGTCAGACTGACAGCCGTAGAGATTGTTTGAACACATGCCAGCTTCAGTCAGCGTCACGCAGTCTGTACTCGCATCTGGACCGAGATGGTTGGTTTCCATTTCATCCTTTAGGAAACGGCTGCTGTTTGTCAGAATCATCACCTGAACTAACCTGCAGAACTTTGTTATTGCCTTTTTTTGTAGTCAGTCTTTGTTACTGTCTTGGTTGTCTGTCATAAAGAGTCAAAGTGAAACAGGAACTTAAGAAAAGTAAGAAAACCTCATTCAAAAACCCACTGACATTTGATATAATGCAAAAAATACAGCCGTGGCACAAAACCTTACTCAGCAGTATGTTGTGTGGCTCATTTTATATGTTTAGATGAAGGTCATTTCTTTTTAAAAATAATTGTTTATTCCTTATCTCTGTTTATAGCAGCCTTTAACGAACATCATTTCCAATAAACCTTTGTGCCTCAACAGAAGAGGTGAGTCCATTTCGTGGCCAGAATCAGGTAATGATTACTTTTTTGTGAACTCAAGTTGTTAGTCATAAATCATAATACACAATAAATTGTGAAAGCATATAAGAGCTAAGAACATTATGATAGTATATCATTAGATGGTCATCCCCATTCTCTTATTTCTCATAAGTTGTTGCAGCAATGTTTGGGTTGATACCATTTGTTACACAGATTTGGTGCTAAATCTAACCAGTTTTTACCACTGGAGAATTGATAAAAATGATCAATAATCCTCCACAATACCACATTAAGACACCAAGACCTTGAGGAACACCATAGAAAAAGACATGCGGTGATTTGCTGTCTCTAGTCTGATCCATCCATCCTCTGAATGCTCTAGGTCTCTAGTCTGATCCATCCATCCTCTGAATGCTCTAGGTCTCTAGTTTGATCCACCCATCCTCTGAATGCTCTAGGTCTCTAGTCTGATCCATCCATCCTCTGAATG
>CAKAKR010040606.1:0-20529 GCA_916700685.1 Adelosebastes latens | reverse complement strand
TCTCCTTCTCTCTCCTCCCTCCATCCCTCCATCTTTCCCCACAGGATGTTCAGATAGTGAGTACGGATGAGAACCATGTCTTCCTCGCCCTCCAGGAGTGGTACCAGTCAGACACATATAACCTGTACCAGTCTGATCCCCAGGGCGTCTACTACTCCATCGTCCTGGAAAATGTTCGCAGCACCAAGCAGCCAGAGGAGAATGTCCTCATTGACATACTTGAGGTGAGACGGGGCGGACGAGTGGAATGGCATAACCAACTCCCAGTTGGGTACCTGGGAGGCTAAGCACAAATCTGAAGATATTTTCAAAATCGGTCATACTTCTTATCATACTATATCTAGTCTATGGGCATATGGGACTACTTTTTTTTTTTTTTTTTTTTTTTTAAATGGTAGAAAATGTCCTAGAATAAGCAGTAAATATATAAATAAAAGTTGCACAGAACTATTATATGTCATACAGCTGGTGAAAACATTCGCTTGAGGAGCCATTCTCCATTAGTTTCAATGGGTTTCAATGCACATTAAGGAAGTATGTCTGTTTGCTTCTATTAAACCTCAGAACATGCTTTTTTTAATGTAACTACGGACTCTCAAATGCATATAGGAACCCCCCATCTCTCTCACACACACACACACACACAATAAGGGCACTGAGAAGCTGTATTTACTAATATAGGCCTTTGATATAGGTCTTGAACTTTTAACCTACCGATCTGCTGGGGTCTCACGACTCGGGCCAGAGGACAGATGGAGAGAAAATGGCTGACAAGAACAAGTACAATGTACTGCAGGTAATTGAACTATTTCAATCAGAAGATGTGGATATGACAGAAATGTTCATCCAACCACCTGACAGTGCGAATGGAGACAGTGCAGAGGATAGTGGTGATGAGGAATTTGGGACAATTGAAAATTTCTTGAAATGTGTGTAGACGGTGGCGCTTTGCAACACGTCCGTTCCTGATGTGAACCCGGGGTTACCCTCTGAAGAAGTGCAGAGAATGCACGCCACTTCGCGGTTTAGCGACCAGTCAATTATAGACACAACGATTATGTGTCCAAAATATGAAGATACATGTATAAATGTCCTCTACCTAAATGGAGAAGTGTTGATCTTGAAACTCCCATGTTAGTCTTGCCCTCTTTTCATCCTATATATGCGAAGGACATGAAGCAAGTAGATGAGGAAGAGGGAGAGAAGAAGTGTTGGAGGAAAAAAGAAGAGGCAGTGGACCATGGAGGCAAAGGCCCTCACTGCAGAACTAATTTCTTCCTCCTCTATCATCCCTCGCTTCGGGCTGCACTCCCATCACATGCTGTAGATAGAGACAGAGAGGCGAACAATATACAGAGGATGGATAAAGACTTGAGGCAGAAGGAGCAAAAAATTAAAAGAAGATGAAATGCTGGAGAGATGAAGAAGCGAAGACAGAAAGGAGAGAAGCTAGAAGTCCAGAGAGAGTACAAGCGGGCTTATGTACTTAATTACCTTGTTTCACTCTATAAGCATCAGTGCTATAGATAGAAACTGGGGGAGTCTGCAGATGGAGACACGGGGTTGTAATGTACAGTAAATCAATTGAGCTGTTCATACACGTGCTTTCAAAAATGCTTTACTTTCCTCACCCGAGCTGTGCTGCAGCACCTCTTTTCACCGTCCGTCTGAAATGTTCTGTTTGAGCTCCTCCTATACTCTGTATAGCAGTTCTACGTGGCCACTACCACATTCTCCCTTCACCCCGTATTCTGTGCCTATGTTAGGAAATTTGTTTTGTTAGGAAGTTTCTGGATTAAAGTGAGACTATATAACTTTTGAAAGAATAAATAACACAGTCTTCCTCTCGCAAATGAAAAGTTAAATTCATAAGCAATAAAATGCACCCTTTTTACGGCTACAGCCTGCCTTGGTCTGGTATGACCAGTAGCTTATGGTGGCAAATGTGAGCTAAAAACTTTAGATAAATATTTCTCTGTAACTGACATTACCGAGTGTTACTGTTACACATGTTTTAGCATTTACCATGATACTGTAATTTCCACCAGTGGCCACTATTCAGCTAAAGTTACATGGGACTCACTTTAAATGAGTAGTTCAGATAATTCTTTGCAAAGTTAACCCTAGCTTTTCCACTTCGCTTCCCAGGTGCGTGGAATCAAAGGAGTCTTCCTGGCCAATCAGAAGATCGATGGCAAAGTGACAACTCTCATCACCTATAACAAAGGACAAAACTGGGAACCCTTGGCCCCGCCTGCCACTGACATGAACGGCAAGTCGATCAGCTGCAAAGCAGTAAGTAGTGACACCGCAAAATGTATTTAATCTACTACCTGAGATGAAAAATGTTATGACCTCAATAGAGCTACAAGCCTGATACATTACTGTAGCTTTAAAGTGTATGTTTTGCAATTATTGTATGTCCACATACCAGTAACAACAAGCCAGCTTCAAATTCAGCTAATGTGAAAAGAATCAGGATTCTTATTGGCTAAATAAAGCTGACCAGCAAAGAAGTTGACAGGCAATCAGAATGGTGTACAGTAGGGTAGACTGGGGTAAGTGTCTTTCCCCAGTGTGTTGCCTATTTCTCTCCTAGTATTTAATGTAATTTGACTGTCCCTGTGGTCTCTTAATGAACAGTTGTAGACATGTCTGTACAGGCCAACCTGCTCGGACAGTCTTCCCTCGAAGGCATCCATGTTAAAACGAAAAGTGCAGCGCTCACAGTCGGCGCGTAGATACAAAAATTCAGAGGTGCACGACAATTTGCGGAGCCTTCGCACACCATGTGAAAGCCGTGATGACGTAATTTTCTGGCACGCGCACCTTGCGCCGGCTTCACTACGGCAACCATAAACCAGGCTTTAGGGGGACATCTTCCCTGGGTTGTGGAGTACTTTACTTTATTAAGATTTTACATGTAGTTTTAGTTTGTTATGATTTAATTACCCTATACATGCCCTACACCTGTCAACCTAGTTGTTCACAATGTCAACACAAAGTAAGAGAAGGAAGGAAGATTGTTGTGCTTTGAGGAATGAGATCCCGCCTTCCAATCTTCTTGTCATAGTTGCAACTATGGGGCTAAAAGAGCAATGAGTCCCCCACAGTCTGATATCCATACCTCACAGGGAGATACTGTAGAGGGAGAGCAAGTCTCATCCTTTATTTGAACCATCACTCTAGTCAGCTGACAAATTTGAAGGGGGACACAGATATCAGCTCGAGACTTGTTTACCATCGCTGACTGCTCGCTCTGATATTGACCTCTTCTTGCCTCATCCATAACTCAATATAATGTCCTGCAAAGAAAATCAGCTCTCCTGGATTCACGTCTTTGTGTCTGTCTTTATTTCAAAACATTGGCATCACACACATCACCTCACTGACGTTACAAGTCACCAAGCTAAACAAAGATACTAGATGTACTATTTATGCGTCGTTGTATCAGGCAACCACGGTCAGCTTTATTCATTACCGTACCACCTGACACGGACTGGCTGAGTAATGACTTCTTGTAGGCACAGAAGCAGTTTGAATGAAGTGTGTTCAAGATGAATGTGTATAGCTACAATCTGTATTTAATCCAGTGTTGACAAGTACCACAAAGTACTGTAAACCACAAAAGACAAAGAGGTATTTAGTGTCCACCTTGAAATGAGATCGCGCTAGATGTGAATACAGAATTCAGAAAATGGTTACTGATTGTCCTATCACAACTACGGTTCCCTGATAAATTGTCTTAGAAAATGTCTCCACATACTTCAGTGTTATTTGTGACAAAGAGTATCATAATAGCCTTTGTTGAATGGACTGTCTTCAGCTCTGCCCATTGAGAATAAAGCAGAGCAGCTCTGCCTCTGACAAATGTTTGCATTGCAAGTCCAGTCTCATTCTCTCATTTGAAATTAAACAGCTTCCATTACATCTTTCCCCAAGTAAATGTGATTAAGAGCGCCAAATCCCCCATACTGAGCTGTATTTGCAGCAGGATTATCAGGTATCTGTGTGGTAAGACTCATTAAACAGGACTGTGAGTGTCTCCAGTTTGCCTTCCATTTCACTGAAGTGATATTATTTTCTCGTATTAAAATTCCTTGTTACAAATCCAATGTGAAACAGTCTATTAGAAGGTGGAACAGTGTATATGTACTGTGGCAGAATTACATTAAATTCTCTGTACATGTTTGCCTTCTGCAGCCGGACTGTCACCTCCATCTCCACCTACGCTGGGCGGACAACCCCTACGTGTCTGGGACTGTCCACACCAAAGACTCTGCTCCAGGTCTCATCATGGGTGCTGGTGAGTCTCCAGAGCAAAAATTACTTTTATTTATTTATTTTTTTACTACATAATCTTCTCCCTGATGTATTGTAATAAATGTTTTTCAAATCTTGGGACTTGAGTGCTAAGACTTGAGGCTTACTTGTGACTTTGTCCCACCTCTAGTCTCCTCACATCTCTTCTCTATATGTTCTTCCCTCTCTTTTTTGAATCTGTGTTGTTTTTAATGTTGTTGTTGTTGCATGCCTTACAAGAGACTCTCTGCCTGATCAAATTTTCAATTCCTCATCTTTCCTTCAGGTAACCTTGGCTCCAAGCTAGTAGAATATAAGGAAGAGATGTACCTCACTCCAGACTGTGGGAAGACGTGGCGACAGGTACATCCTGTCCTTCTTTACTTCCTCTCTCCACTCCCTTTTTGCTGTTCCCCACCTAACATTCTCTACGCTTTCCCTCTGCTATCATGAATGTTGCACAATCTGAGGAGATTTTTAAAAAAAAAATCAAATTTGATATCTGTCCAGCTTTCGTTTACTCCAAACTGTACATCAAAGTATGACTTGTACCATATGTTAACTTTAATGTTTTGTTTTTCAAGATGAAGATTTTCATGATTCGGATGTAAATAAGTTATAACATTAGTAATATCATTTCCATTTCATCTCACCCCCCAACCTTTTTATGTTACTTCTTTTAAGGTTTTCGAGGAGGAGCATCACATCCTGTATCTGGACCACGGTGGAGTCATTGTTGCCATCAAGGACACCTCTATTCCCCTCAAGATACTCAAGTAAGATTACTTTTTCAGTATGTTACCATGTCAATCCTTACTACTGTAACACATAATTTTACAGGGTGAGATCATTATATTATTGATTTTTATTTTATTAAAACCATTTAACCTCTGATCACTCCAAACTCTTTAAAGGTTTAAATCGACCAGGGTTTAAGAAATGGTCAATTTCGTGGGAGTGTGTTGTTTGTAATATAGGCCTAGTCATTACTAACTGTACTGCAAGGCTGTTTAGCGGCCTCCATCTGAAGTGACTTTTTGGTGATTGTGAACGTTGCCTGTTTCTCCACAGGTTTAGTATTGATGACGGACGGACGTGGATTGTTCACAACTTCACCAGCACCTCTGTGTTCGTCGATGGACTCCTGAGTGAGCCAGGAGACGAGACCCTCGTTATGACGTGAGTGAAATCACAATTTCAAAAAGGGAAAATGTTCAATTTCAGGACTGCTGTCGGAAAAATAAAATGAAAGTTCAGCTGAATTCATCGTAAACGGTCTGAAAACTTTAAATCCCCTACAGAAACACTTCCAAATCTGAGTTTTTATTACAGTATATGAGTGTAAATTATAATATACTGAATTGAGAAATCTCTGTGGAATCGCAAATTAAACAAACATTATCTCCTACATCTCCAAAAGCATAACCTTCAATCCTCCTTTTCCCACTTTCCGCTCTATGCTCGCTTCTAATGAGTCGTCTAAGAGGGTCAGAGGGCAGTGCTGCCTGCCTGCACTCTACATTCAAGGGAGCTCAAGATTCACAAGAATGCATTTGCCCACTGAAATTTTGCATGAACGTAGCTGGCCTATCAGGATGTGCTTACCTGAATATGTGCAGGTCCCACAGTATGTAAGGCAGCACATGCCGCTGTCTGCTATCCTTTTTCTCCTCAGCGATTTGCCCACTGATTTGCTTCCTCCTCAGATGGAAGAAGAAGAAGAGTTTTGTCAGACGCCGGCAGCGGTGGGATGGAGTATTTTGACAAGATATGTCAGCTGGGAGCGCAGCTAGCCGCGGCTGCTAACGATATGTGTTGGGCATTTTGCTGGCATCCCCTTGGCTAAATGCCTCCCCCCCTCAGCCGAGGGGGGGCATCGGTCAAATGAATAATGTGATTCACAGTGTTGCGACTGCTACTGCCACAGTAGGCTCCCGTCATGTGTGCCTTGGGCTCACCACGCTCCTAGAAAGGATCGGGATGATGAGACTAAATTTTGTATCTGTCTTCTGTGTATCTTTGCAGTGTGTTTGGCCACATCAGCTACAGGTCAGACTGGGAGTTGGTCAAAGTGGACTTCAGGCAGTCTTTCCCCCATCAGTGTACTGAGTCTGACTACGAGTCCTGGCAGCTCACAGACCTGCAGGTAATGCACACAATACAGTACATACACGCATAACTACAGTACATGTGTGCCATTTGAAACTGAATTCACATTTCTTCATGGTCATCATTAGGGAGAGAAGTGCATTATGGGCCAAGAGCGGAGTTTCAGGAAAAGGAAGGACACAGCGTCCTGTGTCAAAGGAAAAAGCTACACTTCAGCTCTCATCACCAATCCCTGTCAATGCACAGAGAAAGATTTCAACTGGTGAGAACTCCACACATGTAGAAAACACTGAACAGACTGTATTCATATAAATATTTAATACTGTTATCAACATGGTAGTGGTCAAATTTGCTTTATGCAAATGTATATTATTATTGGAAATCAATTTACAACGCAAAACAAACTCAAATATTGTCCAGAAACACTCACAGGTACTGCATTTAGCATAAGAATATGCTCAAATCATAACAAGGCAATGCCAGTTTTCCGTGCTAAAATGTAGCGTAACTTTGGAGAGTTATTTAGCCTCCTTTGCAAAAAGCTTGTAGGAGATTTAATAATCAATCATTAATTGATATCAAAATATGTATCTTTCAATCAATTGAATATATATTATAATGTGATATAGAAGTAATGTGTTAATATTAGAGATGTTGCTAGGGATAATTTTTTAACTTGAGACAGCATCAGACAAGCTGTTTTCCCCTGCTTCCAGCCTTTTTGCTAAGCTAATTGCCTCCTATCTCCAGCTCCGTCTTAAGACACAGATATGAGTGTAGCATTGTTGTTTGTCGCAGATTTAATAATAAATCATTAATTAATATCAAAATATGTATCTATAATTAATAACTCAAAATGATTCATCATAAACCCATTAATTGTCTTAAAAGGTGAGGGAAAGTGATGACACTCAGCTTCAGCTTAGTTTTAATATTAGAATAATTCAACCAGGCAGCATCCGATTTTGTGAAAGAAAACAGGGAAAACTTGAGAGATTTGATATCATTCAATATAGTCTCATAATCTCAGAGTTGATACAAAGTTTTTGGGCATAGTGTACAGTGATTTAAGTTGTTTTATTTACTTTTATTTTTGGTACCAATGAATTCCTTAGGTTTTCTAGTTTCAAGTTGCGTTAATGCGTTAAAGAAATTAGTGGCGTTAAAATTAATTTGAGTGAATTTTGACAGACAGACAGACACAGAGAGAGAGAGTGCTACGGTGTTAAATTTGCAGGTCAATACGTCTACTCATTATTTGTACTATTGTTCAATCATATTCGTGTGTCTGTGGTGTGTGTGTTTGTGTGTGTGTGTGTGTGTGTGTAGTGACTATGGTTTTGAACGGTCCTCCACGGAAGGCAATCACTGCTTCGCTGACTTCTGGCACGATCCAGATTCACCACCCGAAGACTGCCATCTAGGACAAACCTACGTGTCCAGCACTGGGTCTGTGCACAAACACCTTCTTTCTCTCTCTCTCTCTCTCTCTCTCTCTCTCTCTCTCTCTATCACTCACACACACACACAGACTTAAAAGTCTCTTAGAAGTTTAAAGAATTAGATATAATTTCAAGGTCATGTTCATTATTCTTCAACTTTCGGTCATCACGCTACATCAGATTGATATTGATCTTCTCATCTGACTCAAGAAGAAAAAGAACATAATCCTGTTTCCTAAACTGTTGAACTATTCCTCTAAAGAAATGTCCTCTGCTGTGTTTCAGCTACAGGAAGGTGATATCTAACATGTGTGAAGGGGGGCTTAACAAGCAACAGAGCACCAAACAGCACAGCTGCCCTCTGCTGCCCCCTAAAGGATTACAGGTCGGTATCAAAGGGCAGATGTTGGCCATGGCGCCTGGTGATGACATCACATTCATTGTCCACCAAGAACAGGTACAATGAAAGTTGTCGGTTCAATCCTTTCTTTCCTTTCCTTCCATTCAATTTGAATCTGCTGAAAGTCCTCGTTCCTTCCTACCAGGGCGACAGCAGCAGCACCAAGTACCAGGTGGACCTCGGCGACGGGGTTCGGGCCATCTACCAGAACCTGACAGTGACAGATGAGCCCATCCAGCATCGCTATGAAAACCCGGGGGTATACAAGGTCACAGTAAAGGCAGAGAACTCGGCAGGGCACGACGAGGCCACCATGTACATCCAGGTCACAGGTCGGCCTCTCAGTCACTTACTGGTTTTATGTGGTTAATGCACAACTGTGAATATTTTGTCTTTTTGGAAGGTAGTCTTTAGAAGGGGAGTCAAATTCAAGTCTCAAGCCCTTAGAGGGCAAATGTCCAAGTCAATCTCAAGTCTGTAGAGCGCAAGAACAATTGAAGTCTCAAGACTTTAGAGGGCAAGCCCAGTTTAAGTCTCAAGTCTTGGAAAAGTTAGGGAAACCTAGACATAACATGACGTCTGACTCGCCACTCTTCGTACTCCCACAAAAAAACAGCTGCACAGTATGAACAATCATAATAATAATCGTAACAATCAAAACCCTAAACTTAAAAACAAAAGACACAAACAAAATTTAAACAAATGGCAAGTCTCTAAACTAAGCTCCTAAACCTAAACTAGAGAAACATGTTTGACAGCAAACAAGGGCATATTTACAGTGTACTATACACCCTTTGAAATAAAAGTACTAACAAGAACCATATAGGGTTCTTTGACTTGTCTTCATATGACAACCCTTTTTGGTTCCTGGTAGATCCTTTTATATAGCTTCCACCTGGAACCCTTTCATAGGGTACTACCTATAGGACCCAACATAAAGGACTATATATTTAGAACCATCTGTGAAGGGTTCCACCCAGAACCCTCTCTGGATGTTCTATCCAGAACCTTTCCACCTTCTCAGGGTGCTAAAAAGAACCCCTTTGATATTCCAAAGGTTTCATCTACAACCCCCTTAAGGTCCTTTCACACAGAACACGATTTGTGCTGCGCTCACCGCTGGGTTCAGCACATACAGCAACAGCCTGCTGTGTATAGCGCTCAGAGAACTGTGCCCACGCTTTGCAAGCCATTAGAAATAATGGGTTTCAGAGCACAGTGCAGACATTGTCCCGTTCTGTCTGAAGGGCCTTAAAGGACCTGGGGCTGGTGCGGTGCAGCACAACCCACAACAAAACAAGAACTCATTTGAAACCCTTATTTCTAAGTGTACAAAAAAAATATTTACAAATTAACAGTATTGAATCTAACACAACTATACAAACTTCTCAAAGGGTTTGTCTACAGCATTTACAGAAATCTCTCATGACAATACACAGAACTAGATGCACCTGCAATTTTCAGTGTTTGAATGAAATTCTTTGCTTTGCAATCTTATAAATTATGTTTTTTCTCTTACAGCCCCTCTACAGGAGGTGCACCTGGAAGTGGTTCCCATCACTGGGAGAAACCATGAGGTCAATCTGACAGCCATAGTTCTTCCCACTGAAGCCAACATGTCTGTCTTTTACTGGTGGATAGGAGACAACCTGCGGGTAAAAAGCCACACTCCAAACTTCATAACATTGTTCACCAGCTAGTTGCTAATTTGTCTGTCTGCTGTTTGGTGCTGAGCAGGTAGTGTACAGTGGTTTTTAGAGCTCTTTCTCTGAAAACAGCTGTCATGACACCATGAGAGCGGTGAGATTGAACCAAAACAGTAAAGTTGCAGACGGACAGCAAAGCAATGAGCTGAAACTCACTATAAAGCTCTGTAAAGCCGAGGGGAGCAATCGGTTCATCGCTCGTAGGAGCGACCCCTTTCACATTGTCACATTGTTTCATATTGTCCTGCGCTACACTACTTTGTTAGTGTAAAATATATCAGTTATAGACACTTTAAAGGTCCCATATTGTAAAAAGTAAGATTTCCATATATTTTATATTATAAAGCAGGTTTTAGTGCTATATAAATACTGTGAAAGTATCAAAATGCTCAATATACGGAGAAAAACACAACTCGTTTTCAGAAATTGTGCGTTTGAAACAAGCCGTCAGGATTTCTGTCTATTTGTGATGTCACAAATATACAATATTTAGACCATTACACAGTTTTCAAGGTAAACATTCTAAATGTGTCTCAGTTTATTTCCTGTTTCAGTGTATGTAAATGACATCAGCCGACAGGAAGTAAACATGGACTCAAACTGTTGCTTAGCAACGCAATTCCGTTACAATTCCATTGAAATGCACTAAAACGGAGCGTTTCAGACAGAGGGTGAATACAGGTATATTCAGACAGACAGAATGAGGAAAATAAAGTTTTTTTTTTAACATTACAGCCTGTAAACATGTTCTAGTAGAAACATAAAATACAAGTATGAACCTGAAAATGAGCACGATATGGGACCTTTAAGTAAGAATGACAGTTTGAGCCCAATTCCATCATCTCATCAAGGAAGCCATTCTGTGACCCCCGACTTTTCAGACACACCCTATACACAGTTGACCTAACTAACAGCCAACATGTTGTGACTTTTCTCCCGTAGCCTACGCTGACTCTGCAGAACAGCCTTGTGACTCGTTTCCCAGAGACGGGAGAGGTTTCGGTCGCTGTCCAGGCTTCTAACGGCCGATCTATGGTGCAGGATACCAGGACGGTTCGAGTCTACGGTAACAATGGAATTTTTAAAGAACCTCATTGTAGAGTTGGGTCGATTCAGCAGCAGCAAATATCGACCGAATATAGGAATGAAACTATTAGGATCATAGGTGTCTCTCTTCCTACCATAGCTGACATCTACCGAGCACGGTGTGTCCGAAAGGCTTATTTACTACATCTATTTATTATCTGTGATTACTCTACTCTTGTGTATACCTTTCTCTTTTAGCTATTTTAGATATTTCTTTAATGACTTCTTTTAATGGTGTGTCATCTGCTGTATATGTTTGAGAACGATATTTCACTTCACACGAGTGTGTACTATGGTCGTGACAATAAAGAGTCTTGATTTTGATATGCTCTCTCCGAGGTGATTGCCGACAATGCGTATCTGTCCATTCAGCGCACATCTGTGTTTCTGGATCTGTAGTTTCTATATTGTATATGCTGTTTAATCTTCAGCAGTCACTTTGTAACATCTGTGGCTTATTTGATACTGATGCAATGACTCAGTTTGAGTTTTGAGTGACGACTGTGAGGATTGCTCACTACTCCCCCTGTTCTGTCTGATCCCAGATAACTTCCAGGTCATCCCTCTGAGTTTCAGCATGAATCTGGACCGCTTCAACCCAAACATCCCAGAGTGGAGAGAGGACATCGGCCAGGTGGTCACCAAAATACTTGCTAAGGTAGGACTTAAAAATTACGTTTATGCTTTTATTAAGTTAAGTGTTCATAATACACTCTCAAAACAATGGACCTACGAGAGGAAATGCATCTATTGTTTGTCTACAATGGACTTCACATTAAGAAACAAAAACAGGAATAGGCTAATAAAACAGGAAATAAATCAATGTTGGCTGTAGACATTCAACAAAATGTGATTTTAATGTTTTGGTATGATGGTGCCAGAGGAAATATGCAGTGATCATTAACGTCATTACAATTCATCCTGTGGGGGACATGAATATCTGCACCATATTTCATGGTAATCCTACCAGTAGATGTTGAGAGACCACAAATGTAAGCAAGACTGACAAGCATTGCTATCCTTAGAGCCTTGCTGCTTGCGTGGCAAAGGTGTAAGCAAACAGTTGCTACAGTATTAACACATCCAGCAGACACAGAGAAACATGAGCATCAATTTGAGTTGTTTTTGTGTCCATCAGACAGATATTAATCCAATATTCATTCTCTTTTTTAGCTCTGTTTTGCACTCTACCAACCCCTGAGAAAATATCTGGCTCTTTAGCTGCTAAATGTTCAGAATCAGAAATACTTTATTGATCCCCGAGGGGGAAATTGGGAATTGGATGCACTATGTTAGCGTACAGTGGGTTTATCCAAGCTTTTTCACTGAAAACAGCTGCCTGTTATGGCTGCAAACTGGGTTTGTGAGAGCAATTTGTGGGCCACAAAACCAAAACAATAAGCTAAAAGAAGCCATAAAGTGAGTTCATCCTTACTAGTGACCCCTTTAACACCATTGTCATTTGATTCATAACATAAAATACTGATTATACTGCTTTATTATGTTCTGACTGACCTTTAACCCTCTGATCTCAGACCACAGGTGTCCCTCTGGAGTCCCTGGTGACGGTGGTAAAGCCAGGCCTCCCCACCACTGCGGATTTGTACGTCCTCCCACTGGACAGCAAACCAGCCAAGAGGAGCATGTTTGTAGATAAGGTACATACACATGTATAGAAAAGCATATCCATTCAATTTAACTATTTTTCACAAGTATTTTCCCTTAATTTCATATGTTCTTATCCTCAGCGTGTTCCAGCCATCATACAAGCCTTCAACAGTAACAATGTCAGCTTTGTGGTGCGAGGAGGACTACAAGTGCTGGTGATGCTAGCTGACCCAAATGCAGGTATTGTATATTGCTATGCTATTTGCATTACTTCACATAATAGTCCGTTTTTAAAAACACAGTTTTTTAATGTTTTTTAATTGCATGTTATTTATTATTTCCAAGGTTTAGGTCTAATTGCTAATGACTCAACAGCTACAGCAGCAAAGACTGGTGCGTTCATGAACCAGCTGCTTTCTGTATGGATGCGTAACTCCAATGCTCTTTGATTCCTGAGCCTTTTCTTTTCGTGGTTTCCCCAACAAATCCAAATCCTGTCCAGTTTAAATTTGTTTGCCGTGCTGTGGTTTTTCATCCACCTGATCAACCTTCACTGAGTTTAAAATGGTCTTGTTTTGTGTGGAGGTTGGCCTCTTAAAGAAAAATGTTAGTTCAGTTAGATGTTTTCTTCCTACGACTTCTATCCCTTCACTCCTGCAGACTCAAGATCTTCTTCTTCTCACTCTACTTTCTGGACTTGCCAATAATAATGTTTTTTTTAAAATAAGAATTATGTTCTCATTGTGCAACAAATATGCATTTTTTTTATTGGTTTATTTGTGTATACCATCACCGCAGGTTACCTTGGAGCTGCTGGAGGTCCGGGTGTTTGGGCTATAGCTGTCCTTTTCCTCATCAGCATAATTGCCACCAGCTCCTTCATCCTCTACAAGTTTAAAAGGTGAGCCATGTCAAGAGCTGTGGAATGTCTGTCAGCCAAGACATATAACGCTGGGACCCAACCGCACTTTTTCAGTCATTTATAGACCAGTCTCTACAGCAGAGGACAAAACCAAAAATAGAAATTGCATTTTCTTCAGTTAGAATTAGTTAGTAGTATGCCAAAAAATAGTTGGCTTTCATTGGTGTCGATCTCTAATATAATGGTTCTTCTGGTCTGGTTCTGGTTCTGGCCTATGATTCAATTACCAGGCCCCCAAATTGAGACCCCAGCATTTAGACAGTTGCTATGTTGTCCTGTAAATCAGCGTTCTCTGTTCTCAAGAGTAGCTTCAAATTTATCATTTTAAAACTATTATATCAGCAAAGTTCAACTGTGAACTTTTCAAAACGTCAACCTGTACACAGGTATTCTCTCTGGGCCGCTCCTCGCATCCATGGCTATTCATTCACATAAGGGCCCTGTATACTCTTCTCTTTTCCCCTCCAGTCCTACGCCACTGTACAGTTGAGTTTCAAAGCATCAACAGTGAGCTGGTAGGAGACAAGATTTGAAAATACCCTCCGGTGCATCAAGATGATAAATACATACAGGAGAAAAAAAAAAGGCAGAACACTCTCTTTTTCCCCCATCACAGCGTTATGCCTCTTCTCAGCTCTGATGATGAGTGAGTGGCCGCTGGCGGCAATAAGCCTGGATTTCTCCTCATCCAGACGTAAAAAGCGCTGAGTGACAGATGAAATCGATCCAAAAAGCCCTTCCGTGGTGAAGAGAGCCTCAGGAGATCATCTCGATCTTTCCGCGGAAGAGCCGTGAGTCCCAGCCACGTACAGTATGACGGGCTAGAGACATCACACGGTCTGCGGCTGTTGCAACAGCCTGAATTAGATAATTCATTTGGCCGAAGCTCCAGTCCAAAATGTCAGTCTGAGATAGCGAAGCCGGGGCATCCGGATAGGAAGACGCCGGCAAGACGCTGAACACACCTAGGTTATTAGCAACTGCAGCCAGCTTCTCTGCCAGTTGAAATATTCAATACAATATCAATATCCAATACATAGATTTTTCACAAGATAATGAAAAGTTTGACCTGTTTGTGGCACTAGGTGAAACATTGCCATAGTCCATGAGATTCATCCTCTGGGGACTATAGATATCCGTGCCAAATTTTAAGATATTTATGTCTGGACCAAAAATGTATGCGACCCGAAAGTATTCAGTATTAATATTAAATATAGAAGACATTTATTGTTTATTATTTTTATTTTATTATAGATTTTTTTATTTAAAAAATGCCGTTTTGAAAAAGTCAGTTTTTATTTCATCATGGTATTTTTTGACAATTACACTTTTATTTTATGTTAAGTTAAATTTCATAATGTCACATTGTTAGCAGTGTTAGCAAGCTCCTCTTGGCTAGAGAGACCACAGAGAAAGACTCTTTCTTTATGATCTTCACAGAGTTGTGCATCTTTCTCTGTGGAACATCTTTTGAAACTAAACGCAGCAGCTCCTTGTGTCCTGAACACAAACGTCCACCAAAAAATATCTTGAATTAAAACATGCAGTGCAAAACTACAGCTGTTCTTATGAAGACAACAAATCTCACAGTCCTTGGATGCCTATCCCCCGCTGTTTTTCAGAAAGCTCCCAGGCAGCCGCAACGTCTACGCTCAGATGCACAACGAGAAAGAGCAGGAGATGACCAGCCCCGTCAATCACAGCGAGGACACCCAGCACATCATCCAGGGTGAAGAGTTCATTGACGACGACCTTGACTCACAGACTCTAGGTAACGCAGGAGGTAGCCCCGCCTTCCGTTCCCTTATAAGGACTACCACTAACCACTGCTACTAAAAACCCCAAGCCACTAACATGCAGCTAACACACACCAAGGTACGGGAGGACTTCCCCTTTTATCATCACTGGTTTGCTAAAAGCCTTTTTTGCTTTCATATTCAAATATTTACTTTTGCCCCCAAGGTTGGTCACAAGGCACTGTATGGTCATCACATGCACATGCAAATCATATCATAACAATATGCCGTATCTTGTTATTGCGCCATAACTGATGTGGACTTAGCAAAATAGGAGATTATATCACTTTTTGGGGTTAAATGAAGTTATTTCCTTCATTCGGACAGCTGTTAATAACTTGGTCATAATTGTAAAGGTATTTTATAACGAGCTCATAACTGTCTCAAATTGATCATAGGATATGATGGCTATGCATATGATAGCGATGAAATGCCTTGTTATCAGGGATATAGTGGAAAGTTAACAGAGGCCACCACCTCTTCATGATGATATTAACAACCATGGTTAATATCGAGAGCCATTGTCTAGAGTCTTGTGGGAGGTGTCAATAGGCTCGTTCGAGTTGAGCCAGGCCTGCGCAGAATCAATCACCGGCGATCGCCGCGCAATGCATGCCGGATAGATTTGTGTCCGACTTGATGCCGACTTGCTCTGACGTCATGCACACGTGGGCAACGATAACCTGACGAGATCGAGGCGGCCGCAGTTTTTAGAGCCAGGCGCCGCAGTTGCTCTCCACCGACTGCAAGACCAAGGGCATTATGGGAAATGCCTGGCTCGCGCCTGTTCAAAGAGCTGATTGGCTCTTAGTTTTGACAGCAAAACCCACGTGTTGTAGAAAGTCACAACTTTCTGTGTAATTGTAATATTTAATGCTAGATTGTATGTCTCATGTTGTGCAATGAAGGTTTCATCTGTTAACAAACACATCTTGTGTGGTTGATAATAATAATTATTATAATAATGAAGGTTATAACACTTATCAAAACGTGTGCTCATTACAAAGTGCTTTACAAGGTGGACATAAAAATAATAAAGCATAGAATCCAATGCCAGATACACTAAAATTTCCACATATATTTACAAACAAATATAAATAAATCCAAATGTGGTCTGAAGACTACAAGTGGCCTACAGATGGTATCTAACAGGAAGTAATTTTTTCTGTGACTTCCTGTAAAATTTTGGAAGGCTGCTCGAAACGGCTCGAAACTGTCCGACTTGACCGCAGCTTTTTGTCACCGCCCCCTGCTGCTGCCGCCTTATCTCGTCTACTTTCCAGGCGATGGCGCAGTTCATCTCGAACGAGCCTAACGTTTTCATGAGTATGGTCATCCCCGCCCGCTACACATTAGTCAGCAACTGTTGCCGTAAAATGTAGAGAGGTAAAATGTAAAACATTCCCCTCCACAGTGTGTCATGATCTGGATTTTTTGTTCTTTAACACTGCTCATTTTGTTTGTCTGTTTATGTACTGTGTCTTCTTCTTCCCTCTTGTTGCCAGGCAACCATTCAGGTGTGGTCCTGAGCATCAACTCCAGAGAACTACACAGTTACCTGACCAGCTGATGGCTGCCATGGCAATAGCTAAAGAGCTAGCCTTGCCTAGCCTAGCTGCCTAAAGAGCACAGGGACTCCACTCGGGCCTTCCTCCTTCTCTCCTCTTCTTTTCCTTCTCCTCTTCCTCGGACACTTCAGGGGAGGGTGATGGGGGGGTGCGTCACACCAAGGACAATCGCATTATTTGAACAAAAAAAAATGTATGTCGTCTCTCACTTTCTCACTTGTAGACACTCAAAATCAGCAAGCATGGCTCACTGCACTGGTTTCCAGTAATAATCACAGTCGGAGAAGGGTTGAACTATCCATTACCAAGAGGCAATAGCCACTGAAGGTAGTGAGTGGCCAAAGACGGGTGCAAAATCATCAGATTTTTTTTTTTACTCTTCCTCCCCTTCCTTTTTTTTCTTTCTTTACTTCCCACAAATAGTAGACACTCTTCACTCTTCACAGGCAATAATGGTCTCCCAATGGAATGTAGGATGTAGGAAATGTTTGCATGACAAGAGGGCGATGTTGCACTTTCTTAAAATTCCCATTCACAGGTTGGAGCGCTCAGTTTCTATGGAAAATACTGTATATCCACAAAGCATTGTTTTCAAAGTCCCACTGCGTTTGTATTCTTGTTGTTTTGTGGTGTTTAAAAGGTGTGGACCACCTTTTTGCAGGAGCTCATCGTCTGTCCCATGGTGCCTAAAAACAGCAGATATTAATCTGCTCAGTGACTTTACCTGTCGTCAAGTTTATTTATTTTTTAATAACAGTACACCCCTTCCTCCTCCTCCTCCTCCTCCTCCTCCTCCTCCTCCCCACACTTTCTGGGTCAGAGGTCAAAAGCAGACTTGTTCCCCTGGAGTCCGACGCCGTCACGGAGGGAAGGGGTAGTTGATGTATTTTACTGTATCAGCCTATATTAGGCGTAGCCCGCGGCGGAATCATGGTTTGGTTTGTTTGTAAATGTGTAAATATGATCTCCATTTTGTACATACATATCCCTTTGACGTGTGTGTGTGAGTGTTTTACACTACTATAAAAATACACAGCAAATTTGTTTTGGAGCAAATCTTCACTGAGTGTTTCCTCATCGCCATTGCCTGCTTCACACGTATCCAATTCCAATACTTTCAACGTAATCTCAAGATAATTTTACGGTCTTCATTGTTAACTGGAAATAATTTCCTTGTCTTCTAAAGATACTCACAACTACACAGTATATAATGTATATGGATATTTTTGATACACTCTTTTTCTCAGTAAGTGTAAACACTGGTTATTGTTTCTGTTTGCCTTTTGCTGAAGTACTTTTTGTTTGTTCGATTGCACTGATGATGTTAAGCAGTGCTGCCGACACGTACTGCACAGCAACTGAACATGTCTACAGACTCTGAATCAAAAGGTCTTTGGATTAAAAAAAAAAGCCTTTACAATGCTACCATTGCCACCAAGATCACCCCCTTGGTTCGCCTTGTATTTGATATAAACCGAAGATCATATTCACTCTTTCTGATTTTACACCTTAATTCATCTGTTGTACATAATTCTGCTCATGTTCAACTTATTCTTATTTTGATGTGTCATCATTTATCAGTGCTTCTAAGAAGGGAAAATGGAAATTACGATATTCCGATATGATGGTGAAGGAGTTTCATACTTGAAGGCACGACCATGTAATTTTGACCACACCATTTTTCTTTTGTTCTTTTCCTCTTTCTGATGGGTTTGTTTGATGTATTGATTTTGCTATTAAAAACAACTGTGTGTTTCTCATCAGGAAATGTAGTGCACTAAACCTGCATCCTGGAATAAATCACTCCCATAACTTGTCTGTTGGTTTTGTGATGTGTCGGTCGCGAACGAGCCGGCTCTTTTAAGTGAACGATAAGAGCCGGCTCCCGTCTGAGAGCCGTTTTTTTATTAATTCAAGGCAGAATGATAGGACGATCGTCTCTTCGCCACGGGCACTCCATGCACTGACTGTGACTGAATGTTGTGTTAATGACGTTCGTGCGACCAATCAGGTGATGACAGACGAGGATCATACCATCAAGCAGGGAGGGGCGGAGGCGCGGTGACGGTCTACAGGTACAGAGCAGGAGGGAGAGGAGGAGAGAAAGAGAGAGGAGTGTGGTGCGCGAATAGCAGACAAGATGAGTGACAGTCGGAAACGAAGCAGCATGTAAAATTATGATATTCTGGAAATTATAAGGTTTAGTATAATTATACTGAATAATTTAAGTGATATATGTGCACACATACTAATCATAGGTCAAAACAGCTAAAGCTAAATTTGGCTGAATTATAAAAGGCAGAAGTGGTAAAACGAAGAACCGTTTTGGAGCTGAAAGAGCCGGCTCTTCTTGGTGAGCTGAGCCAAATGATCTGGATCACTAAAGAGAGACGGAATTCCCATCACTAGTAGGGTGCATCCCAATTCTCTTAATTGCATCCACGTTTCCCCTCACTTTCGTCTTTTCCTTGCATCTTATCAGTCCCTCCCACCAGGGAAGCATGGAGAGATGCAAGGAAACCATGCAAGGACAGAGGAAACGAGGAAATGTTTTTCTAAGAGAAATGAGATCTGTCCTTTTCTCTGAAGCGTCATGTGAAGTGACGTCCGGTTCTGATGACAGGAGGAGCAGCTGATCAATACATCCATGAGATGATACCCATGTGCCTCCTCGCTGGCGTCTTGCCAGCTAAAAATAGCTTTGCATAAAAGTTTAGCTACAACTTGGCCTGAAGAGATTAACTATCATCCTTGTTTCCTCCTATGTGATCCAGTCGTAGGACTCTCTCGAGTATTAAGTCCAATGATGGAAAGTAAGTGTTGCCTCTTTTATTCCAGTGTGCCTAGAAGCACAAGGCAAAGCCGTGTGCAAAGCACACTGGTCTATTATTCGACGCGTTTATTTCTTCCGCTTCTTCTGCCTAAACTTTGGCGCGCTACTAGTCCCGCAGCATTGCCAGCACATGTACAAAAAGTACATCAAAACGTGCGGAATGATTGGGAATCGTGTGCTATGACCTGACTAAGAGATTCGCGCAGCGGTTTCCGAGAAAATCGCGCAAAAGCGCAATTTTTTTGCACCATTGGAATGCATTGAAAATCGACGTGAAGACAGCTCAAAAGCACTCCTCTTTGGGGCCATACAGAGTCGCCATACTTTAATGTAGAAACGTGATTAAAAGTTTAAACGGGTCACGAGACTTGGGACTTTATTTGGCCAAATGGAAAGTTTTTGATAGCTGGCATGGTTTTCACGAAATCGCAGTTTACGTTTTGTGAAATTTTCAGACCATTTCAGATTTTATAATGGGTGTGTATTGCGTGGGTCGTTAAGGGCTAGAGTGTGTGACATCATCGCTAGAGTGTGGGAAAGTTTAAAAATCATTTGAAAATGTTCCGAACAAATTGCTCTGTAGCCCACAATTTTCACTCCTCATAGATAATTTGTTCATCAAATTGTAGGTATTTTTGTGCCGGTCGCAGTCATGTAGTTATGGAATCAGTCGGACTTACACATTTGGCGAAACATGCCTGAACGTGACAGCAACTCCAGGCTAGGATCCCATAGCGGCCCATATTAAATTTCACAG
>CAKAKR010040600.1:19039-67991 GCA_916700685.1 Adelosebastes latens | reverse complement strand
TTTTTTTTTTTTCACTGACTGGATTTTGTGCAGTTTTATATATGTGCAAATATATATAATATATAATATATATAAATAAATAAATCATTACCTGAGTTTGACCTCAGAGAAAACAAGTCTGACATTGGAGAAGAGTTGGGGATTAGCTAATGAATGCATTTTCTTTTTTTCTGTGCAGGAGGCTCTGGGCAACCTGGAAGACTATGACAAGACCTGTGTTGAATCAGCTCTTAATGGAGTTAGTAACGTGGTACAGCAGGAGTGGGGCAGTGCCTGTCCCTGTCAGGTAATTTCTCAGATCCTTTATACAATATCATCACACCTCCAGAATTTAGTATTGATTAAATAAAGCTGGTCAAATAATTTTTCCATTGTGATTTCAGCCATCTGTATCCATCCTTTGTTACATATGGTTATAGGTGGTGCTGGTTACTGATGGATCTCTTGGTATTGGCAAGGGTTCCCTACGTCACTCCCTCCAATCACTGAAGCATCGTGGGGATGACAAGAAGTTCCCACTCCCTTTCCCTTTCCCTACAAAAATGTTCATCATGTCTGTAGCCAATGCAGAGGAGGTAATGACTGAGTCAACAATTACTTGCCATTTACTTGCATCTTGATCTGAACACAGTCAGTGTAAAACCATGGAAGGAATTTGATCAGATACCATGCAGCCAGAAACAGCTGGTCATGAACAAGATCTAAGGAGATGGCTTCTACTGGGCCTTGATATGTTAGATATTCTTCAAGAAATCTTAGGATGAGAGAAAGGCAGCTTGACAGTTGTTACGACTTTCACTTTTGAGCTAAGAGAGTTTAGAGATTCATAGTGATGAGTATTGATGACTATTTCATTGAAAAGTTAGCACTTGCTATAGATTTGCTAGCTGCAATCAGTGTAACCCCTGTCTTGTGTAATTGCAGTTACAGATGACTGATGCCATGGACAACTTGGAGGAGCTACTTCGTCTCAGCGGAGGTGATGGACAGATCTTCACTATGGAGGGACCACTTTGCATGAAGAGTGTACAGGCCATGTTTGGGTACGACTCTTACTGGGGATATAATCCAGAAAAAAAGTGCTTTTTCATATTTTACTTACTTAGGAGCCATTGGCTATTGTATGTCTTTGTATGTCTTCAGGAGGCTGATTGATCACGCCTACTCTCCCTTCCATGCTGTCCTGCACTGTGGGAACTTGTCCTCAGACGTTCAGGTGTTCCCTCGGCCTGAGCCTATCGTGATGGATGAAGAGGTGGAGCCCATGCCCCGATCAGTCAATCCAGGTACCCAGCTGGCTTCAAATTGCACAATTTATAGTTAAAGTTAAACAATTTTATCCCTTTATCACATCTTCATTCTGTTCTACTTGTTTCAGATTTGGAAATTGTGGGCTTCATTGAAATTCCTGACATTGCCAGCCCTCCCGTTATTTCCAGACACTTGGTACTGCCTATTAATGTAAACAAAGGTTAGTGTTGAACATTTCTTTGTGTTGTTTTAAAGAAAATCTAAACATTCATAGACAAATCAGCCGTATAGCTCATTGCTTTTGGTCTAACTGCTTTTTTACAAAATTTTCTTTAAAAGGGAGTGGATTGTTTAAAAACAGAATTTTCCCTGCATCTTATTTCCCCACACTTAAAGTTATTCCCGGCTTCAAGAAAACATTATTCACTACGGTTTACAGTCATCCACATCTTTTTCCAACAAGGACAGCTCAGATTGTGCTTGGGGTTGCTGTTAACGCACCAGAGAAATTAAAGTGAATAAAAAAACAATTAACTGTTAAAATACAAAGTGTTTGTGATGCAAATAATATTTTGGAAACCCAATTTTTACACAGATAATTGTCACTTTTCATATTCAAAGTAAACACATCTTTTTTTTTAAAACACAAAAACCAAAATCATTGAGCCCTCAGCATGCCACGTCAGATTCTGGTATTTTCAATGTATTTTATTTCTATTGATTTCAGAGGTGGATGAAGTTGGCACAGGAACCACAGATGAGCTTGAGGAGGAACCCTCTGCCAGTCAAATGGCAGGCAAAAGTCCAAATTTTTGTGTACTTTTACATGGCAGCCTTAAAGTGGAGGGTATGGTGGCGCTGGTCCAGCTGGGGTGAGCTTTTTATATTTATAATATTTGAATTTATGTTGTGTTCAGATTTTCGCGCATTTAAATTAGGACACCTAGAACAACTTCATATATGAAGAAATGGCCTGAATCTAGTTTGCTTTTCTCCAGGCCAGAATGGTACGGCATGCTGTACTCCCAAGCAGACAGCAAGAAGAAATCTAACCTGATGATGTCTCTGTTTGAGCCTGGTTCAGAGCCGCTGCCTTGGCTGGGCAAGATCACACATTTAGGACCAATATCCGGTAACCCTTCACCCCTTCTGGTTTCTCTGCAGACACAAACAAGCAAACAGCAAGTTTTACAACAAAACATCTAGCATACTGTATATACTTTATAGTTTCTTGATCCTGAAGGCATCATTTTAATTTTAAGAGTATGGCATGTTTGTTATATTGTAAAACTCTGCATTGTAATGTAACTCATGACACACTAACCCTTGTACGGGTAAATGATTGTTTTGTTTTTCCTAAAGACCAAAGACCTCTCTGTTCATAATCAAGCAGTTAATCATTTACACAGTTTTTATTTGGCTGCCTTTGATCGTGATACTGACTTCACTCTGTTTCATCACCCTCCTGGTATTTCAGAGGCTACTGAAAATCCCTATGGAGAAGATGACAGTAAAAGTCCTTTCCCTCTGCAGCCCTCGGTCAAACGAAGCTATGCCCAGAATGTCACTGTGTGGATTAAGGCCAGTGGACTACAGGTACAGTAAAGTCACTGCATAAAAGCACTGTTTGTTAGGTTTTAAGAGAAATGAAGGTTGGTTTCAGTCGGTAGAGGTCAGTTACACAGCGTCCTTTGTGTTCCCAAAGTCCACATGCCATGGTGCTTCAGAGAGACTGGAGGGACTGTTTTCCCTAAATGCATTGCAGCTAGGACCTTTAAATGAATAGTAATCACAGTCTCAATTTAGAGACTGATTGACTGAACTGGCTAACAAATAAACTGAATATATAATGAACATACTGAGATGTTATTATATACGAGTCAAAACATGTTTGAGAGTCATTTCTGGTCATCACTGACTTAAGTTATTTATGCTGTCATTCTACAGACTGATGTGCAGAAGATCCTGAGGAATGCAAGGAAATTGCCAGATAAAACTCAAACCTTCTACAAGGTAAGTCTAGCTGAAAATGGCTCTGAACTATGAACTCTATTTTTCATGATTTAAATTACCGTTTTGTATTTGAATCTGTCAGGAGCTGAACCGTCTTCGGAAAGCTGCCTTGGCTTTCGGTTTCTGGGAGCTCCTGAAGGGAGTGGCCGACCTGCTGGAGAGAGAGTGCACCCTGCTGCCAGACTCGGCCCATCCGGATGCTGCTTTCCAGCTCTCCCATGCTGCACAGCAACTCAAATTGGCCAGCACTGGCGACTCCCAGTATGCTGCTTTTGATCACAACATTGCTCCCATGCACACGGACTTCTCCAGCTGAGCCACGTCTGAATTAGTAAAAATTGAGGAGCCTAAGCCTCTGTGTGAGTCAACGTTGAGACAGCACCTGTGTGTTTAAAGAACTCATAAAAGGGGCTGCTTCAAGAACCATATGTGGAACCTAAATGAGCCAGATCGATAACTTACAGTCGTTCTTTGACACTGCCTAAACATGGCAAAACGTACATAATGAGGTGTTTGTAAAATGTTAGCATGTACATACTTTTTTTTACATGTTCCTTTGTAGGACCTTTTTCACAAATTGACCAGATACAAATTTTTATTCAGTGTCGAATAACATTTACAGGAAACCTGTGAAATTCTGTCAAAATAATTAAATAGAGCGAGGAAGGGATACAAATTCTAAGTAGCTGGTTATTATTGAGCAGAAGGGACATAAATGCTTTCTGTATTTTAGCAATCGCCAGTGTAATTTCCCCTGAGATTTGTGGGACGGTTCAGAAATCTGCAATGATAACGAATACAGTATTTGTTGAGAACGTTGTCACTTTCTTCATTCATACACAAACCACAGGTCATTTTAACCAAATTCCCTTTCAAATGTATCTCAATTCTCAACCAAGATTAAAAGGATAAAGAAACCGCATAACACAGGATATCAAGTACTATGGCTTATTTTAGCTCCACTTATCTACAAAATACAAACTTACATCTAAGAGAAATCAATCACCAGTAAATGAGACGTCAATGCAATGATGAAATATTGCATCATCTGTTCATGTTGACCAGAAATGAAATCATTTTAGTGAGCGCAAACAGGCCGTGGAAAAGAATAACAACTTCCTCATTACAAAAACTAGAACTGATATGACTGGAGCATGGTTTATGAGCATCGTTAAAAACATTTTATCCAGAAATAAGCAGGCAGCAAAGGTGTTTGAGGAGTGTTGTCGGTACTATATCTCAATTTGCTTTCCTCTTTTTGGTACGGAAACGCCTCTTCCTCTGCTTGTAAAGATGACGGAAGTTGATAACAAGTCCTGAGGGGGGCGGGAAACCGAAAGGTTGATATCAGAACAAACATGCTGACATTAGAACATAATATTACCTCAAAAGATCTATATCTATTAATGTTTTATCTGGAGACTTACCCAGAAACATGAGGACAAGATAGATGTGCAGGACGTAAGAGAAGCTGATGGAGATACCGATGGCTTTCGGCAGAGGAATGCTGAAGAGTTTGGTCTCGTCAAAGATGGGAATGGATTGTATCACAGCAACAGCTGCATAGGATTGCGACATACATTTTAGTACCTGTATGTGAAGAATTATTAATTCTGAGAGATGTAAACAAGCTCACCTTCAGCTAGAACACCTAATGGGTACAGTGGTATCCAGATTGTGTACCGCAGCCATGTGAGAGTTTTCCACTCTGTATTGAAACAGCCCAGCATGTAAAACGGATACCTGAAATTAGAGCATCATGTTAGTTTTAGGGAGGAAACGAGACGTGTTGCTAATCAACTGACACGTCAATAACAGTCCATCTTCAGATCAATGCAGCCTGAATGCCCTGCTGTTTCTTGTAACACCAACTACTGCACCCATCTGCTGCTTAGTAAACTTGAACCTCAAATTGAGTCGGTGCTGCTGCTGCTGCTCTGAGAGGATTTGCATTATGCCCTTTTACGACAGTGTGCTTGTTGTGTCAACAGCTAATGCCACAGATGCCATACTGCAACAGTTTTACCATTTGTTGTAGGGCTGCCAGTAACTATTATCAATATTAATATGCCTATTATTTTCTTGATTAATTGTTTGATCTATAAAAAAAAAAAATGCCCTAGAGCTCAAGGTGATGTCATTAAATGTTTTGTTTTGTCCGTTCAACAGTCCAAACCCCAAAATATTCACTTTACTATCATTTATAGTAAAAGTTCTCATACTTGAGAACCTGGAACCATCAAATGTTTTTGTATTTATTATGGCATACTGTATATTTACAATATTGTTTAAACTTCTATATCGTATTGACAACAAAATCCACAATTCAGCAGAAGTTTATGTCCATTTAGAGAACTTTTGGTGTGATTTCAAATATACTGGCTTGATACAGAAGATTGTGCTGACTGCCGAGACTTTGACTTGAAAACAATCACCAGATTTTACTAAATCCAATCAGGTGACTGTTCACCACGAACAGTTCAATTAGATTCAAGAGCTTTATTGTCATTATGCACAATGAAACTGCAGTTGCGTCAGCCACAAATGGTGCACTGTATTAAAAACAGTGTGACAAACAATGACAAGCAGATGCATACTTACCTAAAAATCTCAATGGCGCTCCACAGATAGAAAACGCAGAACACAACTGGCTTGTTGTGCATTTCTTCCAAACTACCAAAAATGATGAAGAGGATAAAATTCCTTCCAACCACCTAGTAAAAGAAAAAAAAAACACAGAAATGAGTAGTTAAAAATGAAATGTATTGGCACTCTGTTGCACGAAGCAGGTGTCAATGCACATCAGTAAACTAAAAGTGAAACAAAAACTAACATAAGCAGTGAAAAATATATTTAGTAAACTGAAACTAAATAAAAAACTATATTGTTTAAGAAAACTAAATTGAAACGATATTGCCGGTTTTGAAAACTAATAAAAAATAAAATAAAAATTAATGTAAATTCAATTCAGTTTTAGTTTTTTAGCTGTAATATATCACTACCGAAAGAAAGGAGACGGCATGAATTTCCGTAAACTCTCATGACATTGAACCACAACAATTAAACAGACTTAACATTCTAAAGATGGTGTTTTGCTAAAATTAAACATTAAACATTATGGCCATTCCTACACAGTTCTCCAACTATGTATTTTGTATGTATATGTAGCTAAATACTTCTGAGACATTATACCTGGCCCTAACAAAAACAAACTAAAACTAAATATATAAAAACTACCTTTCTGAAAAACTGAAACTAAACTAAAACTAGCAAACAAATGCTGAAAACTAACTAAGTCAAAAATAAAATAAATTAAAAACTGATTGAAAATTCAAAGAAACTATTGCTACACATCCAACAAACAAGCAGCCCATACCTGTATAACAGTTGGAATAACACCTGTCCGGACTACACCAAAAGCAGCGTTGAGGACCTCTACTGCTGCCAGGATCTGGCAGAAGAACATCACGTCCGATATGGTGTGAAATGTGTCGTAGAGAGAATCTGAAATGAGAGCAGTGTTATAAATGATGGCTCTTACCAGGTTTTTGAGAAGAAATTGCAAAAACAATGAGAAAGTTAAAGCCACAGCAGTCTTGTATTTCCTCACCTTGGCCAAAGATAAAGAGCCGCACGGTCATGTTGACAAAGATCCATGAGAAACCAAGAAACTGCACCAGGTTATATACGAACAAATATCCTGTTTTCAGGCTGACAAACCCTGAAACATTTGAAAGATGAAGAAAACATTGAGGCAACTGACAACAACTTGCTTGAATTAAGATAGGACAACCAAAAAAACTCTTCACCAAAATACTCGGAACAAAATTGTTGGACTTTAGAGAAACGGGTATTCATCCAGAAAGTACTCACCTTCCTCGTTATGCCTTGAAGCCTTCAGACGGTTCCTTTTCTCCTCCTTTTCAAAGTAAAAAAATTAAATATACGTATACAAGTGTTCAACTTTGCCTTTGGTATCAATAGTACAATCTTAGTCAGTTAGACATTTTGCAATATTGAGTATGTTATTTAAAGTGGACCTATTATGCTTATTTTCAGGTTCATACTTGTACGTTGGGTTTCTACTAGAACATGTTCAAAAAACGCTTTACTTTATTTACAACTCATACCGGCTGTGCTCAGTCTGCTCTGATTGGTCAACTGAATCAAGGCGTTTCTGGCAATTCAGAGCAGTGTTTCTGTGGGGGAGAGTTACTCCCTTTGGCGTGGACTTTGGGCTTTGTAACTTTGCAGACCTTTTACATGCACAAAAAAACATAAAATATACACTACACTATACAATATAAAATATGACACACTAAAGGAAAGGGAACAAGCACAAAAGCACAATAGGTCCCCCTTAATACAGCTGTCAAATGCACAGGATAGCACATGAAAATGTCCCTCTGATGGAAAAACTTGAATCTCACCTTTTCCCGGATCTCCATCTCAGCGTCTGACTCATCCAGCCAGCGGTCAAAGTCCGGCACCAAGAAGATTGGTTTGCGCTCCTGTAGCGTCAGTCTTTCCCACCAGCCTCGCTGCTCTTTCTGCAATGTAATATTCACCTGCCGCTGCGTGGACCTGTGGCTCACCTGGAAACACACAGGCTCATTTAATGAGCACAGTCAGCAAAACTAGAAGAGCAACGGTAAGAAAGGAGAAGTAGATATCTAGGACTGATTTTTAAATGGAGACGTACCTCTGACTTTACTGGTAAAAGGAACTCCAAGCTGAACTCATATTCATTTTGTCCCTTTGCACCATGGCCCTGGGCTACACACAAAATACCACAAGAATGTCACGAATCAGGAACTTCTTAAAACATTCCTATTGTCAAATGAACATGAAATGTATGTTACCTCTAAACCGAAGCACTTTTTCATGTACATGGACTTCAATATTCTGCAAAAACAAACAGAGAGGCAGATGATGAGCTTATACTTCCTCCTACAGAGTGAGAATTAAATCATTATATCAAAACCTGTGCACAATACAGCTGAACAGAGACAATAATAAAACATGTAAAAGACACTGTCAAAACATTAACAATCTATAATCCATCAACAAGAAAGTTTGCTCCGTCTGGTGGGCGGTACTTGGTATTTCCTCAGCTGATCTCAACATGGCTGCTGGGTCACAAACTTTCTAATTTTACAGCTAAAGAGTACACTACAAGATGTTTCTGAAAACATTTGAGGAGAGAAATAGTCATTACAGTAACAGAATATTGATTCGTATTTGATCAGCGCTGCCTAGTTAGACCGTTTGATTGGAGTCAAGGCCTATATAAAGGAGGCTGGATCACGCGTCATATCTCCGGGGGTAAAACACATGCGCAGTAAAATCTTGCCTGCACTCGCCGAAATTGAGCCAATCGCAACGCACGACCGCAGCTTCTGTTACACTGCGCATGTGTTATACCCCATACCCCAAGACCCATATCCGCCAGTGACCCAGCCTCCTTTTCATAGGCCTTGATCGGAGTTCACGAGTGATTGACAGCTGCTCAGAGACGGCAGGCTCCAGCTCGGCTTTGATTGGTTGTGCGCCGGAGAACACAGAGGCACATGATTTCGTTCAGATTTCCTGGCCATGCACTACCTTCAGTATATAGTGACCATAGTGACCATTTCATAAAAAATAACTTTTAAAAATCACTTTTGCTCCAATTCTGCCCACTGCAGCTTTAATTACAAGCCAAAATGGTAAATGGATTTGCATTTATATAGCGCTTTTTTAGTCTTCCGACTAGAAAAGCGCTTCAATCAATTCTTTGTTTGAAGAAACTCAGAAGAAAAAGAGCCGTTCCACACAATCTCCACCCTGAATCAGCTCTTGTTCATGTTACTGTTTGTATGTATATATAAACAGTATATCAGTGCTATAAAACTATACAAACTATATGACTATGATGCCAAAATGTAAACAGGAGTACACAGAAGTGTGCTGAAGAGGGTCCTTCCTGCAGCCTGGAGTTGGGGTGACATCTAATAGGGTGAAGCAACACCTGCTTTTTAAGATAAGATAAGATAAGATAAGATAAGATAAGATATTCCTTTATTAGTCCCGCAGTGGGGATATTTGCAGTGTACAGCAGCAAAGGGGATAGTGCAAAAAACAAGATGCATCAGCTAACACAGTAAAAAAAAGAAGAAGCGCTAAACAAAGTGTTACAAAATATGAACCATTTAAAAAGAAGGAAGTATAAAAATAATAGCAGTATATACAGTATTGACAATAAACAGACTATTAACAAAATTGCATAAGTGGTAAAATTGCACAAATGATATATTACCATTAATAACCTCAACCCATGCAACTGATTGTGCACACACATTGTCTTCAAACCATGATACTGATGTAGTGCATCACTGAACAGGTTTGGAGCTGATCATAAACCTGATAAGATAATAACAGCCCTTGTAGCAGAGGGCCATGTAAATGTCAGCTATCATCACCTAAAATCTTCTTCTGGTCACCATCCAATATGCAAAGTGTGTGCAGCTATTTACAGGAAACTGCACCCTTAATTTGCATAATTCAATATTTACCCTTAGAGGCATAAAATATTGCACGAGTCGGTCAGGAAGCACGTAAATGAGTGCATGCAGTTTGTGTTACTCCAGCAGCTCACCTGAGCGTCTGTCAGCTCCACTCGCAGGTAAACCTCTTCATGGCGTTGAGCCCAGTAAACCAGAGGTGTGAGTGGCATTGTTGCGTTTTTTTGTAGAGCTTTGCTTCAAACAAATGTCAGGCTGAACAGACAATGAATGAAGTCTCCTCTCTTCATGCTAGCTGCTGTTCCTGGAAAGCTTCATCAGCACGTACTCAGAATATTCTGCGAACGTACTTGCGCGTTCTCGCCATCCTAGCAACGTAATGACGTAACGACGTGCTCGTACAGGAGACGCAGCTCTCCTCTGATTGGCTGGCTGGTGAATGTTTACGGAAGTAGATAAACAGAAAGTGATTTACAGCAGTTAGCGACGGAGTTTGTCACCCTGTTCTTGGTGATTAAGCAAATATGCAGACAGATGAGCGTGTTTCTGATGTAAAATCTGATTTGTTGACATCTTGTGGGACATTTCGTGTTCTTGTTGGAGTGACTGGAAGCGTTGCAGCCTTGAAACTGCCTCTCCTGGTAACACAGCTGCTTCAGCTACCTGGGGTGAGCTACTATCACTACTATTCAGAGCCTGCTTTTAGTGATTGTTTCTTCTGTCTGCCTCTCTTACTTCAACACCAAATATATGCCCATGCACCCTCAAACATGATTGTTTCTCTACTTGGCACAACTCACCTTATAACCACAAGATGGAGATGTTGCAGCTGTTAGTCAGCTGTATAAAACATAACAACAGTGTAATCTTGTTATTATAGTCCTCTTTCTCAGCTGCAGTATTGTTATTTTACTTTCAGATATAGTCTTTTTTTCATTTAAAACCTGGGATTAAACTAATAAAAGTCGCTCCAGCCTACCCAGCAGTATGAACCATTTAAATATAAGGAAGTATAAAAATAGGAGCAGTATTGACAAAGTATTGAAAATAAACAGACTATTAACAAAATTGCACAAGTGGAAAATGATATATTACCCTTAATAACCTCAACCCATGCAACTGATTGCACACACACATTGTCTTAACACCATGATACTGATTTAGTGAATTGTTTAACTTTTTTTGTATTTTTAAAATGATGTTAGTTTAGATCTTTCTTCCTTTTTTGTTATTGTTTTTTTTTCTCCTGGGGTTGGGGGGAGGTCCTTTGTATAAGCCTGTGGCTTCTTGACCTCTCTTGACACATTTCTTGTTTTTTTATCATTGACTGGATTTTGTGCAGTTTTATATATGTGCAAATAAATAAATAAATAAAATAAAATAATAGAAACCCTTGAATAGGCTGTCAATGGGAAAACTAAAAAGAGATGTGAAGTGACAGTAAGAGAGATATCTGTATTATTGAGTGAAATGTTTTGTGATACATAGAATAAGGAAGTGTTAGGGTTGTATATTGTTTATTACTAAACAGGTTTGAGATATATTTATATGCAGTAAACATTCTTATTTGCAATGAACATTCAGCAGGAGAGAGAGAGAAAGTCAAACTCTGGGAATTACACTGAATAATGAATGTATCTAGTATAGTATGTCATGAAAAAGGTCATAGTACAGTACATTAAAAATGGAAATGAATAACTGTTTTTTGTTTACATTTACATTTTTATTTATCATTGTTGTAGGTCTATGGTACAACGGAGTATTAGGGCCACATTGAGGAAAAAAAATAAATCTGAGATTTCGAGAATAAAGTCGTAATATTCTGAAAATAAAGTCGTAATATTATGATAATAAAGTCATAAGTTTAAGAGAAAAAAGTTGTAGTATTATGAGAATAAAATAATAATATTATAAAGTAGTAATTTTACGTGTTATTTTCTTTTTTTCTCGTAAAGTTATGACTTTATTATCGTAATATTACACATTTTTTACTTGTAAAGATATGACTTTATTCTTGTAATATTTCGACTTTTTTCTCGTAATATTATGACTTTATTCTCAAAATCTCCGATTTTTTTTCCCTCAATGTGGCCCTAATACTCCGTAGTACATTTGCACTTTGGCCCTCACTGCATTAGACTTATATACTTAGACTATAAACTGTGTTACCTTCATCACAATGCTCAAATGTTTTGTGGCTCCAGACAGTTTTTTTTTGCCTAAAATGGCTCTTTTGATAGTAAAGGTTGCCGACCCCTGGTATAGTATATCATAACAAGGTCATAAAAAAAGTCAGTTAAATACAGTAAGAAGTTATGGGTAAGAATCTAACCCATAACTCGCACTGATAGTCCCATTTGTTTACATTCTACCAGAACAGCAACTGTTATAGTATAGTATGTCATAAAAAGGTCATAAAAAAGTCATAGTATAGTATGTCATGAAAAAAGTCATAATATAGTATGCTATACAAAAAGGTCATAAATGCTCAGAGTATAGTATTTCATTAAAAAGTAATTTCATAATATAGTATGCTATACAAAAAGGTCATAAATGCTCAGAGTATAGTATGTCATTAAAAAGTAATTGTATAGTAGGCTATGGCATGATACTTTCCATGATATAGTATGCCATAAAAATGTCATAATATAGTATGTCATAAAATTGTAAAAAAAAAAAAAGGTCATAAAAGATGTCATTAAAAAGTCAGACTTTAATATGCTAATATTGTATAATGAAATGACATACTGTATGGTCCTGAGAAGTGCAGTCAAAACCACACAATCCTGTGAAAGGTACTAAGGTATACTAAAGTGTAAGACTCATAAAATGGTCTCTAAGATAAAGATCAGTTACTCAACATGTGTAGGAGTCTCTCCTTAGTTTCCCACCTCTTCAGCATTGTAGCAATACTAAAAGGTGCTTTTAAAAATCCCTGTGACAGTTGTTGTCTTGTTTTGTGCCTTAGGTGGATGTAAGAGTAGTCACCACGGAGCATGCCAAGCATTTCTACAATCCTGCAGAGGTTTCAGTAAAAATCTACAGTGACAAGGATGAATGGGAGGTAATGAACTTGCCAAATGTCCTAGTATCGCCATTCAGTCTATAGCAGAGTTTCTCAATCTTGGTGCTACTGATAAGCTGACTGGATTGTGTAAGATTTCTAAAATTTGTATTTTAAGAACTGGTATATTTTTTATATTAAATGAAATAGGTATGGCTGCATACAGTCCATTTTAAGCTCCCTGTATGCCATTGAAATGTAACTTTTGAAATATAAAAAGAATATAATCAAAATCCCATTGAGTGAATTAAAGTGTTGCAAGAGTTGTCCAGTAAACACTTGATAGCTGATCTCAGGAGAATATTGAGACATAACAACAGGGTCAGGGGCCAGAAAAGATTGAGAAACTCTGGTCTAAAGTATCATGCATTCCAGAAAGGAAGTGTGTCATTGGTTGCATTCAACGGCATGTCTCTGTTCTAGCTGTGGACTCAGAGATCTGACCCTGTGTTGCACATTGATCTAAGGCGCTGGGCAGACCTACTTGTCATTGCCCCCCTTGATGCCAACACTCTTGGAAAGATTGCTAATGGAATTTGTGACAATCTCGTGGTGAGAACATGAAATTATTATCTGATTACCTACAAAATGTTACGGCAAATAATAATTCATCACATGATTTCTCTGAAATTTAAGTTAAGTTGACCAGACTTTGTCATTGCCAGACATGTGTGGTAAGAGCCTGGGATACCAGTCGCCCCCTCCTCTTCTGCCCTGCAATGAATACAGCCATGTGGCAGCATCCCATTACAGCCCAGCAGGTATCACGGCTCACAGAGTTTGGATATGTGGAAATCCCCTGCATTGCTAAGAAGCTAGTATGTGGAGATGAAGGTGGGTAATACAAGAAAAAAAAACTAAAGCTATTAATTATCTACAACATCTACTTTCACCCTGTTGGTTTGACCAAAACAGTCATGTCAGTCAGTCATCAGTCATTCCATTAAATAGATTCGAACTGCTTTATAGTATTTTATTATCACCATAACTGTAATATATGCAGGTCAATTAAGAAATAATTCTTACCTTAAATGACACATACGTCAATGGCAGTAACTGTAAAATAAGCAGAATGAGCTAAATACAACACATGGCAGATGCAGACAGATGTAGGAATGGTACTGAAAGTGAGTAGACATGTAGTGTGTGTTTTAAGTGCAATGTAGTTTGATTTCCACCTGCTAACCAGTGTTGTATGCAACCTGCGTAGATTCTAAAGCATAGATTATGTTATCATTACACCTTGTCATCCTCTTCACAACTTCCAATTCTTTGCATTTATTTGCAGTTATAGAATTAAAAGCCACAGTATCTTCTGTGTTGCTATGTGGAATACCTTCAGTTTAACATGCTTTAACAGTAGTTGTATAGACCGTATATAAAAAAGGTTGCCGCCTGGTTGCTAAATCTATATGTTATATCTGCCTAACCTTGTTATTTTATGATGGATTAAGCTACTTGCCATTATAGTTTGTAAATAATCTTGTGCATCTGATTAGAAGATACTAAAAACGCAAGAGTAACTTTTGATTGCGCGGTTATATATGCAATCCAATACAAACATATATTCCGGGAATCAGCCCTAAGAATTAGCTTTTATAGCTATCCTACTTCAGCTAAGAGTCAGCTACTTCTGTTCCCAACAGATTTAAATGAGGTTGGCCTAAGGGGTAGGTTGGGGAACTGTTTTTCCCGATGACAAGCATTAAGGAGGATCGAATTGTTTGATCAAGGATTTTAAATATTAATCAGGTTCAACAACTCAGCCAGGATATTAACAGGCTGCATGTTGTCGTTTTTTATGTCCTTATTTAACTTCTCTGCTTTTTAAACTTTCTTTGCCGTGTGTCTTGTAGTGATGTGGTGAAAAATGCTGTGTTTTTCTGAAGAAAATCGTACAGAAAGGCATGCACACAAAACTTTAAAAATAATGTAATGTGTATCCATCAACAGAAGTGGTAAACATGTGCAAACAAAGATTCTGATCTTAGTTAAAAAACAAACAAGACCAGCTATCTTCAGTGACTATAAAGGTCAACTCTGCAGTAGCTTCACCGTCATAGACTAATAGATATCTGTTCTGGAAAACTTAGTATCAGTTGCAACAGGAAGCCTTAAGTTTGTATTATCAGCAGAAAGTCCCTCTTTGCGTGGCAGCTCTTTGATAATGCTGTGTCCCCTTGATGTACAGTTTAGATATGCAAACCCTAGGAGCCCACAAGAAAACATGTAAATTAAAGTGTGTTTGTGAGAATGGAGAATGTACAAACGTGCATGAGAAGTATTTACAGGTGTGTGTGTTCTTCTTATCATTGCTTCCAGGCCACTGACTGCTAATTTATTCTTCCCTACAGAGGGTGTTTATGTAACTCTGTTATTCTTTACTTTATTGCAGGTAAAGGGGCCATGGCAGAGGTATCGAGTATTGTTGGTGTTATCAAACAGTTTCTTCAGAAACCAGATGAGTCATCTCAGAAAACATGAACGTGACATTGTATTGCACATTCAGCCTGCACCAAAAATGTGTGTTGACGTCATGTGTTGACAGTTCTCTGTCTACACTTGTTGCCTAAACGTCGTCCACACTTATTGTGTTTTGTCAAATCACTGTATAAATATAAAACTGGGTCAAATATTCTACCTTCTTAAAAATGAAAAAAGGTCATGGTAATTCCCGGGGCTGTTAGCATTAACACGCTGAAATTGATATTTTGTCTTTAACATACAGAACATAATTGTAAAAATACTGTCAGTGTCAATGGTGAAAGAAATTTGGATTAAAATACTGTTAAAATTAAAGTTTCAATTTGTGAAAAATGCCTCGCAAAGTGAAGGTAAAAACATGTGGCTTTGTATTTCATTATGAGATTAGGTTTTATCAGCAATAAGTGGCTAAGTTTGGGGAATTTCAAACATTCTGCCATTTTTTAGAGAAAACAAGTGTCCACTGTGCTTAAAGCAACAGAGGTGTGCTTCAGGAAACTGGTCATTATGCAATAAAAAGCCACTAAATGCATGTGCTTATTAAGTCATCCATTTTAGTGCAAACAACATTTTTCTTATTTGAGTCTGTAGAAGCTGTCATGGTTCCTATGGGGTTAATTATGTGAGACAAAGCAGCGGAAACTCTTTTCCCACAAGGCACTTTGACAGGCTGGCTTTACTGCAGGACACATAACATAAAAGTGTCAGCTGAAGTATGGATGTCGCAGACTCAGTGACGACTGGGCACTAGTAGTGTCTTATTTTGGTAAACGTATAATTTTACTTAATTTGTGCAGACAATATTTGTATTTAATATTTTTTGAAAAAGGTCTTTATAATGTTGTGGCTTAGATGAGATGATATACAGCACTTTGTAATTTAACAAAGTACTTTTTACCATGACTCTAAGTACCAAAGGTCAACAGTGATGAAACCCATGGTTCACATAGTGTTAGACATGTTTATCTCTGTGAAAACCCTCCATCTCCTAACAAACCAGTCTGGATTGTGTCAAGAGAAGACAGACGAGAACGTCGAACCTAACCAGACAATGGTTTGTTTATATGAGTGAGTGGAAGCAGATGGTAACAACTGTCTTACTTGTAATAAACTGAAAGGAACTCACCCTTGTAGGTGGCAATCCTGGAGGCTTGTCTCCTCTGTAATATTAGCATGTTGGACAAGAAGTATTACAGAGATATAATTACTCAAACATTGTGATCCAGAGGCAATTAACAGTTATAACAATAACAAAACAGATTTCGATTCACAAACACAATCTAAAGTTGATTATTAAAATTATTCTCCATTACACCTTTTATTGTTTTATAGCACTCTTGACAAAACACGGCCGTGTTCCTGATCACATGCATCACCGATGAATCATTAATTATATTTCTTTGTCACCAGGCTGTAAACACATGCACTTAACACATTGAAATGTCTCCTCCCTGAGAGAGTCAACCCTTCCTTTGTGACCAACATTCGTGCTACATTTGTTTGTCTATGCTCTCCAGATGTCAGCAGTTATAATTTATCTTAGTTTATATCCGTTTCCACCAAATCCAAAGGAGGCAGGTGAAATTTGGTTTGCAAATAGCCGGGGGCAATGATACTGTTGAGCTGTCGAGGTTGCAGCACATGGAGGCGTGTGAATGGCTCTTCAGGCGAAGACCATTCTTCCCTGAACCGTAACTTGTCCTGCTGCTATTGGCTGCTGTGTGATTCTGTTAATGATCCCAAATGAGCATTACATCAGCCACACCGACACAGGGCGTGTTGCTGAGACCTTGACAGCCCTGTGGAGGAGTGTGCAACCTGCAGGTGCGCTTAATGGAAATAACACCATGTTCTCACAACTACGGACAAATCATCAAAACTACAGATAGGCCGTAGTCAGACGCAATGTCAAATGTGAATTGAAACTGTGCTTTCAAGGCTAAACATAATACTTTTCTCTTCTGCCACTTCAACAACCTGTTTATCAAAAGATGATAAAGAACTCACTGAACAGTCTCACAAAAGTATTATTGCAGGACAAAACTGTGAATCCCACAAATTCAGTATAAACACTGCTGCAAATGAAGGCTTACGTAACTTAACATGAAAAATGCTCAAGCAGCCACCAAGTTAGACTGATCCTGCAGCATACCAACTCAATCACCGTACCACCTTCATACTTCACTGTCACACTGTCAGACTTCACAGCAACTAATTATTGGTTTGCCTTTCAGTTCAGTTAAATAATTAGCTCAATTACTCATCACTAACTAATAATTAGTATTGTTATCGGTCCAATTCTGAAATCCATCACTTCCTTGCTCGCTACCTTCAGATATTCGTAACTTTATTTAATCAGGTAGTTGAGAACAAGAAACATTCATAGTCAAACAGCCACACAACCAGCATGTGAGAACTCGTCTTGGAGACAAAACAGAGTCAATGAAGTCAATAACAGGAGGCATAAGCAACATCAGATACTCCCCAAGGGGAGTGAAAGAAACAAGTTTGCTGTTGACTCATTAATAGGTGCATCCTATGTGAAACTAGTTCCTCTGCCAAGGTTTTATCTATTCATTTATTAATTTATTTCACAGGGACAGAGCACAGCCTCTTAGCTGTGCCAGAGTTAGTTGTTTACACCTGTAGTCCCTGGACAGGAAACAGATAATGACATCTCTGTTAAAGGTACTATAAGTAACAATTTACATGTATTAATCGCTTTGTATTGCCAATGTGTGAACAGATTGTAATGTAACTGAAAGATAGAGACCTTCCTGGATTTTCTCGGTTGCCTATAACAGCCTGTGGACTGATTTCGATGTAAAGGACTCGGGACGGTTTTGCTTCGTAACGTTAGCCGAAGAAGTAATTTACAAACGGCAAGATAGTTAGTGTTGTGGAGGTTGGACATTACAGATAGTAACTGTGATATACAGTATGATTGAAATGTAATGTCACGTCACTGTTTTGGCTGATGCCCAGGATGATCGCTCGCAACAGGACTGCAGTCCACTTAACAGCCACCGGTGTCATTAATAACAAGGACTTTATAAAGTTACATATAGTGCCTTTAAGTAAATTAGTATAAAAACACAATTACAAGTAAAAAGTAAAAGTTAGTAGTAAAGTATTAACTGAATTGTGTACTGTATAGTTACAATGTTTACATGAGAGAAAAGGTAGTTTGGAAGCTTTAACAGGAGAAATGTGACTGACACTAAATAGTAAGCTGTTATACTGAGCATGCAGCATGTAGAGTTCAATGCAAGTACAAAAACAGTTTTATTGTTAATTTAAAAAAATAAATAAACTCTGTTATTTGCTATAATGAACCAGAATACACACAGAAACTGCATCTATTCGCAAAAAAAATGTAATAACTACTTGAATGTGCTATAGGTTAACTTGCTGTAAATAAAGTTAAATATTAGCTTTAGTTGAATCAAGAAGTGCTGCATTAGTGGATTTGATAATTGCATTGTACTCTAGATCAAAAGCTGCAGTGGAGTGACTGAAAATAAAATTACCTGAGCAGCAAGTGATTCAAAAAAAGGACAGACTTCGGATTGTCTGGTCATCCGCATTGCACAGTGCATACTTTTGATAGTGTCTGTATTGTACAGACATGGAATGACAAATATGCATTACATCTGCATGATAACTTGTTCTCTGTGTCAATGTCTGTGAACGCTCAGGTTCATGTACGCCTCGTGACACATTTCGATGAGTCTCAGGGCTCAACATGTAGTTTGTAGCCTCTGGGAATATTCAACAGTGTTTCATCAGAAACTGCATCCTGAGAGATCACCTGCTCTGCCTCCGGTGTCACCACAACTCACCTTATTGACGCTCAAAGTGGTAAACACTCAATTAGAAATGACTGAATTACATTTGTCTTGAACGTGTGACATATTGTACTTTATTTATATTATGTGTACTTTAAATACATAATGTACTGTATGTTAGAAACACAAGAAACTAGAAAGTCTTTGCTATTAGAAAAATATAAATAATTTACAGTATACCTCCTAATGAAAATCATGATGCATTATCACCACTCTTTGTATGCATCACCATGACATTGTAACTTCTTTCTATCCAGGATATGAACCCTTTGAATGGAAAATCCCATGTTTAACACAAGCCCTTTACGAGATCATTTGTTTAACGTTTTCAGTTATCTACTAAATGTTTGCTAGAGTTTATCTGTATGTATTTATGTATATTAGATATATAACTGGAAGAGGTTTCACTGAGGGAAATAACCTTCTACCAGACAGCACTGCCAATTATGCACCCTGGGAATATTTGTCAAGAGTCATCAGGAAATAAGGCAGCAGATCCCTTTAAAAAGAAAGACAAAATCAAATAGTCTCTTCCTTCTGTATAATCATTCACTAACTTGGCTACCAGCGACGGATCCCCAGGGGGATTCTGGGTGTTCTGAAAACACTGCTTGTATATGTCTATTTGCCTTTCCAGTCCACAATATGTGTTTAATGCATAATTTTGTCCTGTAAGATTTGTGTTGCTGTATCCGTTTGGCACACTGTTAGCCCCTTAATGCTCTGTTTTGGTTGGCCTCAAGCTGTAATGCCATGGTAACTGGAAATAGGGGAGATGTGAAAGCGCTCCGTAGGGAAAAGTTCCTGCCTCCTCTCCTCAGTCAAACCCCCCGACGAGCGTCTCTTTACCTGCGAGGCCACAGGGACTGACAGAAGCCACCAACTTGTCTAGACCAAGCTGTGGCAGTCCCACGAGATGCACAAATTAGACCCCAACCCACGGGTGAGGAGGGACCAGCATGATGCAAGGGCAACTAGAAATGAACTCATCCAGAGGGTGAATCAAGCAAGTGGAAGAATTCAGGTTTACAATGCCTGTATATCACCATAATGATCTGCTGCTAAATCAAACATTATGGTGATATTAGAGTGTAAATTAATTATGTTGTATACGTCAAGGCTCATGGACAAATGTGGGACATGTCTGTCTGAGGTAATGGCTGACCTGATTTTAACTTTGGTCAACCAAAGTCAACCATTAACTACGTTAGGATGAGGTCAACAAATGGTGATTCTCTGCTAGTGCCCTCCTTCACAGCAGGATTTTGTTTATACCAGCTACTTATATATAACTTATTATACGCTCTTATTTATTTTTTATCTTTTTAAATTCAATACCTCATCATTTTGTACTGCAGGTCATTAGAGGTTTGAGGCATGACAGTCTGGATACAGCACTGTATACCTGCATGGGACTTTATCTGTCTTTTATGCCTAAACATGGTGTTTTTTAAGGGAAATACTTGAATATGCTGCCACTAGAATATCATTAAATTCATTTTATTTTTGCAGATATCATTATAGAAATGTACTCCAAATCCTTTACTTTTTCTGTGCCTTATTCTTCATCAAAAACTCTGTATTATATAGTTCACTTTGTTGTAAACGTGCAGGATAAATTAACCTCAGGGGCTCCTAAACTCTTTTTATAGTTATATGTGAATAAGCAAGAAGAAGATGGAAATAGATGCATGCTTGCAAAAAGACTGTCTTATCTTAGTTGTTAACTTCCATGGAGTGAAATAATAATTATATCATATTATTTCTTATTTTTGGTGACTCCATGGAATTCCCTGAAGGATATAGGGACCAAAACTCAGGTTTGTGACTTTTGTGTCACTTTTGTGCAATGTAAATACTGTAAATCTACTGTTACAGATATGTGCAATAGCATACGCTGACCACTCTGTGCAATGATTATATGATGCTGTGCAATAATTATATAATTATCTGACGGACACTTTATGCAATAATCTGGCAAAACTGTAATCTGGCAAAACTGTCATCTCATCAATATACATATTGTGTTTTTATATTTTATATTGTAATATCTTTTATATTTTTTATATTTATATTGCACTATCTCTTTTTTTATTGTATTATCTTTTCATTAGCACCTATGGGATTGTCACAATCTAATTTCGTTGTACTCCACAATGACAATAAAGGGCTTGAATCTTGAATCATGAATCTTGTGAACAACTGAAAAAGGATTGGGAAATAAGGAAAGAGAAATCAATAACACACACTTGTGTTACCTGTCAATGAGTGAATTAGGTATAAGGGACCAAAAGTCTAGTTTGGGAACAACTAAACAAAAGGAGTGATAAATCAATTGCACACACTTGTGTTATCTGTCAATGAGTGAATACAATCTAAGTCTCTGATGCCTCATGTTAACTGCCATGGAGTGAAATAATTATTATACTACATTATTTCTTATTTTTTTGTTACCCCTAATGTATAAGGGACCAAAACTCCATCCCCATTTGTCTTTAGTTAGTTCTCTTTTAATGCAAATTTTAGTGCTTTTAGTGTTTGTGAATTGTATTTTATCTCTATTTGTGTCTGTGTCTGCAACTTTGTGTTCTTGCTGCTGACCGTCTTGGCCAGGTCTCCCTTGGAAAAGAGGTTCTTAATCTCAATGGGACTAACCTGGTTAAATAAAGGTTAAATAAAATAAAATAAATAAAAATAATAAGGGACCAAAACTCAGGTTTGGGATCAACTGAAAAAAGGAGTGAGAAACCAATTGCACACACTTGTGTTATCTGTCAATGAGTGAATTACCTCTATAATGTCTCATGTTAAATTCCATGGAGTGAAATGATAATAATATCAGATTATTTCTTATTTTTGGTGAATTTCCTGAAAGGTATAAGGGACATAAAACTCAGGTTTGGGATCAAACTGCAAAAGGAGTAGGAAACCAGGCTGGAGAAATCAATAACACACACTTGTGTTATCTGTCAATGAGTGAATATAAGTTCACTTCAGGTAGCAGCAGCAGCCAGCTGGCAGCTCTGTAGCTACACGAGGAGGATGAAGCCAATAAAAGTGAGAAAGTGACAAGCGGGAAAACATCACATGTGTGGAGAACAGAGCCGTGGATAGACAGACAGACAGGGTGTGACTCCGCCTATTGATCAAAGACCATCCTCCTCCCTTTTGTCTTTTCTTCAGTTTGTTAACTTCTCTAAAAGCCGCGTGGACTCCAACCTTTTCTGGGTGGATTTGGGCGCATCCGGACTGAAACCAGGTCCGCTAAAAGACGCACTAAAGACTTTTTCCCTTTTCCTTTCTCAGAAAAGTTTCATGGAGTCTTTGTGGAAATCATTTTTTGTCAACACAGCAGCGAGGTAAGATATTTACTGCTCAATCTTTCCAAAGTATGATGCTTTAACAAACACACACGCGTCTTTATGAGAGAAAGCATGACAGATTGTGAAACTAGTCCATGTAGCCAAAAGCATCGCAAGTGTTTGTGTTTTTTCTCTCCCCACAGTGTGGTTTTAGTTTGGTTTCAGCGAGGCTTTCACAGCCTGTATGGAAATCAGTCGCACTGTGATCAGAGACCTTTGCGCGTATTTTATTTCCATATTATTTGCGTGTTGTTAAATTGAGCAGTGCAAAGAACAACGAGCTCGTGTGTTCTCATGTCAGCTCATTTACAACATAAAAAAAAAAGACGCACTTTTCTTCAGAGTTTTTAAGTTCCCTTTTTTTGTGCGTGAGTCATTTTTTTTTATGGGTCACTCCTACTTTGCCGGAAAGAAAAACTATTTTGTGCGTGTCACGTGAATTGCTGACATCTGCAAACTTGTCTTGACCTGACAAGACTCGAGAATTAATCATCAGGTTATCATGACTTTTAGACAGACTCAGAATGAACTGTGTTTTTGTCTCACTCACTTTTTTTTTTAACTTTTTTTTCCCCACGTGGTTTTTGGTTTTTGGAGGCTCAGGTTGACAGTTTGCTTTCGGAAGTCACACTCTCCATCACCCCTAACCCTACGGATATGGGACACACACACACACACATATACACATACACATACATACATACACACATACATACACACACCCACACATACACATACACACACACACACATACAAACACACACACACACACATCACAGGGTGCAGCTTTCAGTCTATTTGATGCACATAAACCACATTTTCTCCTCTCTATTTGCAGCATCGCTCTGTACTTTTTCTGAAAGGTGTCAACAGGATGAACTGATAACATCTGTTAGAGCACTAGGTGGCTGTATGAGCAGTGGTGGAATGTAACTGTTTAGCTGTAAAAGGAGAAAGTTTGTAACCCGGCAGCCATGTTAAGATCTGTTGAGGAAATACCAAGCACCGCCCACCAGCCGGAGCAAACTTTTCAACATTTGAGCAGAGAAATAGGCATTACAGTAACAGAATATTGATTCATATTTGATCAGCACTGCCTAGTTTGACCGTTTGACGGGTTAGATTTTTTTTTAAAGTCTGAAAACAGAGCCATGAGGAGGTGCAGAAGACTAGTTTTCTCTCAGAACACTTGAATTACAACATGCTGAAAGGTTATTATGACATTTTTGCCAAATGATGCTAAAAATATCCTGCATACTGCAGGTTTAAGTACCATATTGGGGTACTTTTACTTTACTTGGATATTTCCATTTTCTGCTACTTCATACTTTGACTCTACTGCGTTTCTAACAAGTTTAGTTAATTACTTTTCAGCTTATAAAATACAATAAACTGTTAAAGAATAAAGCAGCGGTATCCTTTTTATGTTTGTTTTGTAACCATGAGTTGTAAGCAGTTCCACCGAAGAGACATTTCCCGTCTCTAAACTTCTCAGATGTTTTAATTTAAATAACTGTTTGAGGTTCAAAAAGGTTAAATGATCCAATATTTCCCAAAAAAGCCAAAATTACAAATTAAATTACAAAACAAATTTGTGATGCAGAACTTTTTTTCTTCTCTACCCCCTAAAAAAATCTCAAGACCCCTCAGATTTATCTTGTGACCCTTAGGAGGGAGCCCAACCTCCTGGGTGGGAACCGCTGGATGAACTGTTTTACTTTGGAATGAGTACTTCTACTTTTTGATACTTTAACTACATCTAGATAATAATACTTCTGTACTTTTACCTAAGTAGGATTTGAATGCAGAACTTTTACTTGTATTGAGAGTACTTTTACATTCTTCTATTGGTACTTTTACTTAAGTAAAAGATCTTAACACTTCTTCCACTCCTGTGTATGAGCCTGGATTGGGTCTTAATGAGGCCTGTGTGGACTGTTTATTTCACTCCACCCTCATCACCGCCTACAGATATGTCACAGATATTATTGTCATTTCTTTTTTTGTTTTTCCACTCGATCTGATACAGCTGTTTCAACATATATTGGCAGATGTTATGCTCTGATATTGGCTGCCTGTCAAAAGACAGCAGCCAGGGAAGTTTTGCACTATGATCTGTTAGTTTTAGGGGGTACATTGGAAATGATTGTTCACAAGTAGGAGAACAAATAATACGAGTTGGAAACAAAACAACAACCTTAAAGGGGAACTACGGCCATTTTCAAAATTCTTACATGTTATTCTTATGGTCTAAGACAGTCCAAAAATATTAGTAAACATGAAGAACTCTCTCCCAAATCCAAAATATAGAGTGCAAAAACTCAAACTAAAACATTTTTTGTTTCACAACTGACAACTCTAAAATAGAATAAAACTCATTTAGGTATAAAAGAGAGAGAGGAGCTCATGTTCACAAATATTGATTGAACTTTCCTCCGTCATTGAAATAACATATTTGAATTCTTAATTTGGGCGGTGTTCCCTTTGAACTGCCTCCTGTATTGCGGCCTCACTGGTTCATGCAGATGTTTGTGTGGCAGAGTTATGAGTTCATCACGTGATGAGGTCATCTTGCCTTCTCCTCCTACGCCAAACTGACAGTGCCAGGCAGATTGTGTTGTGCACAAGCTGTTGCATTTATGCTGCCTTCAAGTGCCTGTTGGAAAAGCCAGATTCAAGAGTTGAGCATACATAAATATTTGGCCTTTGATTATAGGGGTAATAAAGCTGTTCTCACTGATGTTGAAATTGCCCTTAGGGATGCACCGATACAACTTTTTCAGTCCCGATAGCGATAACTGGGCTTTGGGTGTCGGCCGACTTGACTTAAACATTGCTTTCTTAACTTTGTAAAACAAAATGTAACAAATGCATAGATATACATTTACTGAATTTTTATTTATTATTCAAATAATTAATCATACACCAGCAATTTGGTAAAAAATCTTCAAAATTAACAGGAATAACAATTCAGGTGTAAACATTTTTAGTGCAGCAACAAATTGGTCAAAACTTAAACAAGAATTAAAATTCCAGTATATAATGTATATAGTATATAAACATAGAATATAATTGAATAGATCGGCCCCATTGTCACTGATATCCGATCCAGCTATTTAAATCTGTATCGGCCCGATATCGGTATCGGTGCATCCTTAGTTGACATAAGGTGTTCAGATATTAAGTATATTAAATGCTATTTATGTATAAAATTAGAGCTGAAATAATCTGTCCATCAACTGAAATTTAATAAGCAACTATTTTGATAATTGATTAATAGTTTAAGTACATTTTCAAGCTGAAATGCCAAACATTCAGCGGTTCCAGCTCTTTGAGGATTTGCTGCTTTTCTTTCTCTTTATGTGATGATAAACTGAATATCTTGACTAAAGCTATTTAAAGATGTCACTGTGAGACAATTGTACTTTCTGACATTTCTAAAAACATGCTGTGTGTCTAATGCTACTTAGACCTTAATGTGTATCCTTTATGTATTCCCATAAGTCTTGATACACTTATGACGGGCAAATATCTGTCAAAGAAGATTAAAAAATACCCTCTTGAAGGCACTGAGTAATATCAATTGTTGTAGACATATACTGTAGTATTGTAGAATATTTTATAACATCCCATTAAAGCAGAGCAAGAATGATTAGTTCAGATCAGCTGCTCAAATGTGAGGATTTGTTGCTGTCTTTTGTCATATAACTTAATATTTTTGGGCTTTGGATAGATGGTTGGACAAAACAAGACATTTGAAGACATCACCTTGTGTACTGGAAAGTTATTATTATTATTTTACTATTTTCTGACAGTTGTTAAAATAACCAGCAGATTAACTGAAAATGAAAATAACAGTTATATGCGGGTAAACGGGAGAAGTGTACGAAAAGGGAACTTTAGTATGACTCTGGGTTTGTGGTAATAAAATGCAGAATAGAAACACACAGTCCGCTGTAGAGTTGGTTCTCAGGACATTGACACAAGATGAGAAGTGTGTGTCAAATCAGGTGATAAGTTCTAAGCGAGACAGAAGCTCCTCGATGTGACGGTGATGACACATCTGAAATGAGCCGTAGTAACACTATAAAACATAAAATATGACTCAAATACAGTATCACGGTAATTCAGTCCCGTTGTAATTCTCATATTTGCAGACGTGGCCTTGAGGTAAAGACTAGTTTCAATCACACATGGATATTATATCGCCACCATAACCGGTAATGCTGACAGTTTGTTTATTATATCTGTAGGAAACTGATTTTACTAATATTCCTTGCATGCAAACGTTAAGCTATTAATCATCCTCACACATTTCTATGTCTTTGCTGCTTGTTGCATTTCACTTCCACCCATGTGCATCTCCTGATAAGAGTATATGTGACATGTGATAAGCCACAAGATTAGCCGAGGTTGATGAAATACCTCAAGCTGGTTGTTAACTAATGATGACTGATGATGTGTGTTGTGTTTCAGTTCTCCTATCTGATGTCTGATGTGGGACTTTATTCAAGCTAATTGAAAAAGATGGATCCTTTGAACCAAATTTGCATTTATAATTGTTTTTTTTTTTTATATTCTCAGGTCTGGAGCTATATTATTGCACCATCATAACAAAGTTACTACATGATGAGCAGCCAGTCGATGCACACCGTCGTCGACCCAGTGTTTCGAAGCAAGATGCCATTATTGGACGGGACCATAGCATCCACAGGACTGTCAAAACCACAAAACATGTCTGGTCTCCTGGGTAAGCAGATGCTGCATTACAGCGGCGCCTACTTCCCTTATGATCCCAGAGGAAAGGACGGGGCAGGATTCACTCCTCCGTGGAACAACTCAAAGACCTCTCTGCTGGATGGCAGAAGTCCTGTGAGTCACCTCTCTGGCATGGAGGGACAAAACCGCATCATTTACAGGCAAGACAGCAGTTCTTCAGAGGAAGGCCATTCTTCCACTCGGCATCACGCCCCGGTAAAACAAGGCTTTACGTTATACACTAAAAGTCCAGGGATCAGCAGTCCTACAGCTCCTGCTTCAGTTAGAAAACAAAAAGCTGGAGGTGAGAATTCATCTCCTCCATCTGAAAACTCTGTTTACTTAGCAATTCCTAAGCCAGTTTACGTGCATAACCCCTGCTGTAATGAGCTGGGTTGTATGATAGGACAACGATACAGCGTGGAACGTGGCTCTCCGGGGATGCCGAACACTGTATATGAGCATGATTGGATGCAAACTGATGCTCACTATGCTGAAAGAGCGGCCATCCAGAGGAAAGCACAAGACGCACTGAGAGGTTTACAGTTTGAGCCCAGTGTTGAACCACTAAAGAGGATGACTGTGGAGACATACAGCCCAGGTAGAGCAAGGACTTTTCCCGCTATGATTGACCCAAACTATAGCGGCTACCCCTGCACCCCGACTCGCACACTGTTTAGCTCTCCAAGTGAACAGAGCCAGCATTTACAGACTTCCCCCAGAGGCTACCCTAGTTTATACCCCTCCCATCCCACATATGAGCATATGACCTCAGAGGTTTATCAGGAACATTCTCCCATGTCCAAATATGGTCAGCTAACACAGCACCCGATGTTTTACTACACCCAGGCAAATGTGGAGGTGGAAAACCGGACTCAGTGTAAGCAGAGGGGAGATGTGCCTGTTATTGTCAAACACACAATCTCAAACCCCCGGGAGCATTACATAATGCCTCAGTCGATTCATGGGGAAATTCCTTTGCCTTTGCCTGGCACTGAAACGCTGCCGAATCATGCCTTGATGCGGGGTTATGACTATCCATGTTACGCAGTTCCCAGATTTCATTTAAATGCAAGTCAAATCAGAGCCCCCCTAAAAAGGCAACAAAGCTTGCACTCTAATCGGATAAATGTTTCTCCATCCAGCCAACACATGGAGCACCCCACGGCCTCTGCAGCCAACCCACATAAGGACAAACCCAACGGCAGCCTGCATGTTGACAAATCACACACTAACTCCCCGTTACTACGTGTGGACCAAACCAGTCCTACCAGACGTGTTAGCCAACCTGGTGTCTCACCATCCAGCATACAAATTAACAGATTTTTTCCCCCACTCAGCGGCATACACATAGAGCGACCTGTCTTTCCACCCACTGGCTTGAACATGGAGAGAATCCTGGACTATTCCTCCTGTGAAGACCAGGTTACGTGCCCAAAACAGCCAAAAAGCCTTCCCGTTTCCCCAGCGGCATGGCTGCCCCGGTCACCCCACCACAGTTCAGGTCGGATCCACGCAGCTGTAACTAATAGCGCAAATGTCCGAAAAATTATTTATTCCCCCTCTGTTGCACCGGGAAATAAACACAATGGCCCCGTGTCCAGTTCAGGCCATACTACGGTTCTTAGAGGGTGCCTGAAGAGAAGTATTTCTCACTCATCTTCACCCATCAAAATAAAAGAAGAAGATAGGGATTTATGTGAAGTGGAAGTCATTACGAAACGTCACAGGGCGGGAATGGAGAGTGTCGAAGTAGGAAATAAAACTGACTCTCCTCCTATGCCAGTAATTGACAACGTCTTCAGTCTGGCACCTTACCGAGCATACTTGCAGGCCTCTGGAGTGTTATTTCCAGGCACAGTACCTCAGAGAACCGTCCTGTCATCTGAGCACCGTGAAGTCAAAACCAAACCTGACATCAAAGTGAAAAGGCCAGAACAAGATGAACAGCAGTCTGTTGTCTGTCTGGTTTCCAAAAAAAGACGTGCAGATACTCCAACAGAGAGGCCTGTTGTAGAAATCTTTGAACCCAAAAATATTAAAGTGGAAAAAGTAGATCCATCAGACACAGACGACTCTGCAGAGACTGCTGTTAGTCAGAGGGGCCGCAGCAACGTAACAATCAAAAAAGAGCCTGAAGAGACTGCTTCATCCAACAGTGAGCCCATGTTGGTGATAAAGAAATGTGAACCCGATGAGATCGAAAGTAAACCCTCATTAGCAGAACGTAAACCCTCATTAGCAGAAAGTAAACCCTCATTAGCAGATGAAAATGAGACTGCACAGGAGTCCAAACCTGGTGAGGTGACTGCACAGATGAACTCATCTTCTCGGGGTGGTACATGCACACTGCCCGAACATTTGGTCACCCTGCTACCCAAACCCATTACTCCACCTCAACCACCAGAGATTAAACTAAATTTCAAAAACATTCCTCTCGAGTGTCTGAAGCTCTACAATATAATTCTCCGTGATCCGAAGCATCTTTGCCCTGAGAAGCCGCCTGCACAGCAAATAACTGAATCTATACCAAAACTAGAGGTCCAAATGCCAGTCCGCAAGCACTTCTTTGAGTTGCACCAGTCCCTCTGCAAGCTAGTGTCCGACTTAGTGTCGGCCTCTCCAGAGCAGGAGCTCAGAACCTGGTTGTCTCAGTTGGAACTGACTGATCCGGCTTCTCCTTCAACCAAAGTCCCGAAAGTGTCCTGTTTGTTGGGGGTAAAAGCCAGAGAGGTGTTGCTCAATAATGAGGAGATGAAGTCAGAGCTCAATAAGGTCCTGGAGAGGTTGAGAGAGTACACCGCCCAGGAGCGTTGTCCTTTTCCACACGTCATGCGGACGAGGGCGGTGTTCCTCCCCATGCTGGTGGTGAAGGAGCTGCTGTTTCCGATGGTCCAAGGCGGCTTCATCGACCAGGTCCTGCAGGAGCACCGGGTGGCGCTGCGGCCCACCACGCTCTCCGAAGAAAAGCTCCTCATCCAGTTACATAAACGAGCCTGCTCGTCCAGGCTCAGGAGACTAATGTCCCTCAAACACCTGCCCGACATCTACGCTGACGTGGTCAACCTTCTGTATCACGCCTGTGTCTGCAAACATCTGGGTGAGTGCGTACTAGACTATTTTTCCAGTAAAAAAAGGAAAGAAACGGGTATTGCAGTGATGTAATGTCGGTTACAGACTCTTTAGTCCATCAGTTTTCCAAATGAATGGCACTCTGGGGTGTTTTTTTGTCTTTTTTTGGGTATCGTCAAGCCAGACAGATTAGAGGTGTTGCAGAAAGCAACAGTTGTGTTAATTACCCTTCAGGAGGAAATGATGGACACAACTACTTATTTGACCAACACTGAAGTACAAATGTTCATGAAGGAGACAGGAAATGACTGAATAATGGACATTTATTTTAGGGGCGTGCATACACACTCATACATTAACTGGATGCCTTTTTCTTTTAAAGTATTACACAGCACTTCTTCAGCACTAAGATTGCAATACATTTCGTCAATTAAATACAGTTTATTGCTCAGGCAGCTATAAAAACGTAACATTTCACCTCAGTCATGAGAAGTATGAATCGGCCTGTAAAAAGTACTTACATCTTGCTGTTATTTATCTGACATAATTCATATGATGCCATTTCAGATAGAGTTCAGAAGTTCAGCAACATTTTGTGTCCGTGTACAAATACTTGGACAGATTATACCTCTAGTTTTATTATTTGACCATGTGATATGTACAACATGCCAAAGCAACAGTGCTTCCTGGTAGATGGCGTGACTTACTGGTTCCTCTGGATTTAATTATAAAGCATCATATCTTGACTATTAACTGTATCATGGTTTTCCCTCAAACAGTCTTTTAGTAGTCATATTTTCTGCATTATTGGCCCTTTTGTAAAGAACAAATCACAATAAATATTCAATATAAAATCCATTTATTTTTTACAGAATCAACCTCACCTGATGTCCAAAAGAGAGTCCAGGTATATTTGATTTTTATGTTGTCCCTCAATCTCACTACTCTTTGCCTTTTTCTGATCAGAGTCAGGAAATCTTTCTGCTAACTAACTAATCACAAGAAGTTGCATGATTGCATTATACTTGTTGTGGTGGGTGCTGAGCTGGGCTCTTGGTGGAAAAAATGAAACTCTCCTTCATGGTTTTGTTAGATAGCATTGGTGGACCTTAAAGATTGTGAGGCAGGCTATCGTATCACACCTACCGGAGGGAGGATGTGAAACTCTGCTACACACACGGGGAGATTAATTGTGGAACATTTTGAGCAGATTGTGATCATCATCTTTTTAAGTTCCCTCAAAAACCTGCATCTGTGCTGGTAATATTCTTTATTTTATTATTTTTATTGTCAACAAATCCCATAAAAAGCCCCAAACCAAGTTAATTTGTTGCTACTGAAAGAAATAATGGTTCACAAATATAGTTTCATTTAAAAAAAAAAAAAAAAAAGGGACTTTCCCTAAACACAGTAGCTTTTACAAACGTTACTCAAACAGGAATAAATAGTGCAATTGTTGGGACTATTTTCAGTTGCGTATTTGGTGCACTAGTGAGTATTTTTGGCTCTAGTATGGTGTATGTGGTGTTGACTCAAAATAAACATACAGCGCCCATGTTCATGATAACGAATATATGTCACCCGGCACAGTGGTGTGGCTCATTTTTAGGTTTTGGACAACAAACGAGGTCTATGGCAGAGAGGAATAAGCTACTTCAGGCTTTGGTTACACACACCAATTCATTAGGGTTTTCATGGGATTTGTTAATAACAAAAATATACTTGTCCTTTTAATAACCTTTTTACTTTGTTTCCTTCAACATCTATTTTATTTGGCACACGCATTTGCGAACTGAATTGAGCTCGATCGAGTTCCCGTTCACTGCTGACCGTATTAACCGTTCACATGGTTCGGGAGCACTTGACTTTGGTACATGAACATTTCCTTTGTCTATTACCTCACTGCTGTTTTATCCCTGACTGATAGCGCCCCTTGTAGCAGCTGACTTTTTTCTCAGCCTTGGTGGTTACTCCCACAGCCTTCTATTCTGTCTCTGTTCAAAGGGTGTTTCATGGTGGAGGATCATGCTGTCCAATCACCAGGTCTGCTGTTATTTATAGAATAATTTCTCATAGTTCTTGTGTGCTGAATAAGCGCTGTGGGAGCATTGATTTGTCCACCTGTGTTGAACTTTGTGGTTGCTAGCTTGCTTTTTAGGAATCATCTGTTGGGAAACAGATTATTTGATTTAACACTTTATAATAACCATCATTTATAAATGGTAAAGTCAGTTTTTTTTTACTGTTAACAAACAATGAAATGATAATTAATGTTTACTAATTATTAGTAATGCTATAATTTGCTATTCCAACAGTTTATTGTTGCAAACATAACATATTACATATATATATAAATTGCCTGTAAACCATCTATAAACATTATTTGGATGGCTATTAAAAAGTTACAAATTATGTCTATAATACCTTGTTAAATGGTTAATAAATACTTTGTAAAGCATCTAGAAACATTATTTAGTTAATACTTTTTCAATTGTAAATAATTGGTTTCTGGTCCATCTATCTATGTAATGTTTATAAATGTTTTACAAACAATCTCGTAAAGGTTTACAAATCATTTAGTTATTAACTACTTAATAGTATAGTATATAAAATGTTATAATGTGTGCAACAATAAACTGTTAATAAATAGTTTACTAATGTAGTCAGAATGTAATTATCGTCTCTTATCAGCTATGATGCAATATATCATTTATAAACTATTTATATCATATTACACAAACTAATGATAAAATAACATAAATTATACCATCAGTAATAATTAGATAACATTAGGGCTGTCAATCGATTAAAAAACGTAATCCCGATTAATCGCATATTTTGTATCTGTTCAAAATGTACCTTAAAGGGAGATTTATCAAGTATTTAATTCTCTTATCAACATGGGAGTGGGCAAACATGCTGCTTTATGCAAATGTATGTATATATTTATTATTGGAAATCAATTAACAACACAAAACAATGACAAATATTGTCCAGAAACCCTCACAGGTACTACATTTAGCATAAAAAATATGCTCAAATCATAACACGGCAAACTGCAGCCCAACAGGCAACAACAGCTGTCAGTGTGTCAGTGTGCTGACTTGACTATGACTTGCCCCAAACTGCATGTGCTTATCATATCTGGGCATGTCTGTAAAGGGGAGACTCGTGGGTACCCATAGAACCCATTTTCATTCACATATCTTGAGGTCAGAGGTCAAGGGACCCCTTTTGAAAAACCTTCACGAAAAGCTAGTATGACATGGTTGGTACCAATGGATTCCTTTTTCTAGTTTCATATGATACCAGTATCTTCTCCCTAGCTTTAAAACTGAGCCCGCTACAGCCTCTGGAAGATCAATTACGTTAATGCATTAAAGAAATTAGTGGCATTATAATGATAGGTTAGCGCGTTAATTTTCACAGCCCCAGTAAACATTATCATCATTTCATTGTTAACAGTAACATAACTATTAACTAAGTTTAATTACTGATTATTATAAAGTGTTACCTTGATGTATTTCATTTTTTTTTTTTTCCTGAGTCGCAAATCATGAACATCCACAATGTTTCCCTGATCACTAAATCAATTCTATAAACTCTTTAACTCTTACCCTCCCATTTTGTCAACAACCTCATTTTTATATATTTTTGTACTGATTTTGACCTCTCCTAATTGCTGTCCTCCCTGTGTTGCAGGATTAGATATGGAGGATGCTGCTGACAGAGAAAAAGATGAAGGTTGTGAAGAGACTATCAGCTGCGGGACTCCTGTATTTTCAGACATCACTGCCTCACAAGCCTCACCGTCAGAGTCGCAACCAGAGAGACATCCGATGGACGAGGAAAACAAATCTGATTTGAGCAGGAATAGTACAAAAAGCAGAGTAAAGACCAGTTCGAGGCGTACGTTTCTGGACAACAGTTTGTCAGACGAGGAAGAGGTGGATGACACAGAGAAGACGTATGTAAGTGGAGGCCTGCTTGATGCGTTTAGTGAGGAAACCTGTAGTGGCCATCAGTCTGAAGGGACTGAGAATAGAGGAAGTGACTGTATGGTTTCAGAGCAGGATTCTTCACTCGTTCCACAAAGTATAACTTCTGAGAATTCATGGATGTGTCCTTTAACCTTTGACAAGCTTTCTCCATCTCCCAGTGACACAGAAATTGAGGAACACTCCAGTCTGCCGCCCGTTAGAGCCACGACTCCGGATAGATCCAAGAATTGCTCAGGTGTGATTCTCAAACTGAGGAGGATGTTTAGCGAAGGTCTAAACAGAAAAAAGGCACGCTACCAAGCGATCTCAGACTCGGGGACAGTTGCCGACCCTTCCGTCTCACAGACTGATGATGGGGAGGGAGGAGTGAGCGGCGAGAGGGACCTCCACAGGAGGACGCCCAAAGTAACCCACAGGTGGCAGAGAACAGGAGGCTTCTCTCACGCCTTAAGACCCCTCAGCAGCTCCTCTAAAAGAAAACACAGATCACTCTTAAAGATCAAATACTGCCCCTACTTGTCGGCCTGCCACAGCGCCGAACACAGGAGGCGATGGGTGCTGCGTTCGGCCGTCCAGACGGCTCGGAGGGCCATGAGGTTCTACCCGGACCTGGTGGGAAAGAGGATTCGCCATCTGTATGAGGAAGATGACAAATCAGAAGTGTGGTACAGAGGGGAAGTGTTGCGTATCCACGAGTCCCACCCCAACCCTCTAAAGACTATATTTGAGGTCAGGTATGACAGCGAGCCAGAGTGGAAGTACTACCTAGAGCTACTGATAGACTATAAAAAAGGCTGGCTCAAAATTGATGACTAATTTCCCGACACCGTTCAATTCGTGTCCCTCTACTGTCAACAACATACATACGTGTACGGCCTTCTTCAGGAATGAAGTTGGACTGCATATTTTTTGTAATTACGTCAGCTAAACATTCTTTGTCACTTGAGAGCTACAGGGTGCATTTTTTAGGAACTGACATAGCCAATGTGCAACATCCTGTACATGTTTTTTTTTTTTTTTTTAAAAGCGCTTATCTTTTGACACATCTATTAACAGTTTTTCTGGTTTATACACAAATAAGACTGTGGTTATGTGAAAGAAATGCTACAGCCTACAGGTTGTTTTTTTTTTAAACTTTTGTAAGCAAGTTGGGTATTTACTGTCATTATTATCCACTTTTCTGGTTTGTAATGTAATTTTGAGTGAAGTTAGTGACTAGTGGATAGTTTTTCTATTTTTTATTTTGCCAGTAAGACATAAGAAACCAGCAGATGACATGAAGACATCAAACCGTGCCAGCCACATGTATATAGGTTTACAGTATCAGTGCCAGTTGTGTACATCATTATAGCAAAGAGTGATTTTTTTTATTGGTTGTGGTTGGTGTTTTATTGTGTGTAAGTGAAGCTGGACAGGCATTAATGTAATTAAACTGCTCAAGAGGTCACCCAGGCTGAGATGTCCCCCATGTCATAGCATTTTAATCACTGTGAACCTTAAGACTTTCACCTCAAATCATATATTATTTTAATTTTATATTGTAATTGTCTTGGACTTCTGCAGATTAAATTGTTTAAAACATTAATCTCACCGTCTTAAATTAATGTTTGTAATGAATCCATGTTTTATATCAATGTTTACATTTTTTTCTCTCCCCAAAACACATTTGTTTACTTTGGGGCTATTTTGAGTTTATTTTTTTTCATAGGATTTCTTGAATATCAAAGCTAAAAGACAACTAAGGACAACTACAGTCTTGTGGTGTGATTGAGTCTATTGCAGAGTCAAAACTATTCTAACCTGTCACCCCATAGTTAATGAAACTGGATAATTTTGTCAAAAAAATGATGCACTGAATGTTTCTTTTTTTCACCACATCAGTGTAGGTGTGATGGTGTAACTGATAAAACACATGACAAGTCGGTTAAAAATTAGCAGTTCATTTTGTAAACATTGCCTCTGGAATATAACCTAAAACATGAAACTTATAAAGTCAGAATGAGTGTCTTTGTCCCCATCCTGTGGCAGAATGTTTAGTTGCACATTTTACATTTTCAAAATTGCTGTTTAGGTGAAAACTGTATTTCCAGATTGAAGCGAAAACGTTTTTTGACTGAAAATAGCTGCTGCCACAACAAAAACTTTCTGTGTGTTCCAATACCCAAACTACCATATTATTTAGTATGCCAGAAAAAGATTTAGTATGTCCCAATACATAGTATGTCAAATGCAGTATGCCAAAAAATACCAGTATGTTCTACTACATCTGGTTGCATTTTGCAGTATGCAAGCCAGCATGTTTTTCTGACCCACAATCCTCTGTGCAGCAGATATATGAGCAAGAGGGTCAAAGTTCAAGGCGCAATGTTATGATGAGGTAGTATGTCCCAATTGTGTGCATACCGCATGCAACAGTGCGTACTTTGTAAGCTGCAGTATGTACTAAAAGTAAAAAGAAAAAGTATGCGATTTGGAAGGTAGCCATTGCGTCCATCATCAAACAACCACCCGTGCCAGAACGATGTTTGCAACATTTTGCACTTTAATATTTTCTCCAAAACAGACAACTAATTTTTCCCACATTTTTACACTAATAGGAAATAAAACACCTTTGATAGCATAAAGAAAAGATATGTAGAAAAGTATTAAAAGTTTTTGGATGTCTCAATTTAATGTAAGTAGCTGCTTGTTACTTCAAACGTTATGTCAAAATGTTCATGAACTACTAGCAGACACAATGAAAACAGAGTGAGCCCTGGAGAGTATATTAGTCTAATGATCACAGCTAGAACTGGTGTGTTACTGCAAGACAGCTTAGAGAAGATAGCCCATCTTTTGTTACTATCCATTCAACTTGTCATCATTGGTTTGTGACTTGAGAGACAAAATGAATTCAAAAGTGACATCATACAAACAACCACCTGATCTTTATCACACAGTCTGCAAATAAAAGTGGTGCAAAAAAAGCTAACATTTTTGCCTAAAATCAAAATGATTCAAAGAAAGTTAGCAAATTAATGCCACGCAATTCTGGAAGACACAGCTCTGCCAAGGTCTGTCGTACACTACATCGCAAAAATACATAGTGCAGAAATGCATCACGGATGTTTGGGTAATTAATATGATTGAGACCAAACCTACTCTAATGACTCACACAGTACTCCCAAAAATGAGATTTCTCATGACATTTATTCAAATAAACAATACAGTTTATAATTTGCTAGGATAAAATAATAAGTTTGAACACATAAGAAGCATTTGGGAGAGAATTCCCCAAATATCTGAAACTGGGTTAAAGGATGTGTTTTAATGAAAGCTGACACTTTGGTGTCATCTTCTGACTTGCATCAGTGCCTGTATATTCATGTCCCCTCCAGTCAATCTGGTTAAGACTGCCATATTGCAGAGACATGAACGAGCAGAGAGCTTGACAACCAGAGCAACCACCCCATAGAACAATGCAAAACCTGGAGGGGCACTGACATTTCGATGTCAAATCCTCAGCCCGTGTGCGAAAAAATACAGTCTTTTAATGCAAAAGCATAACGGAGTTAAAAAACAGTCCTACAACCTTTAGAAGTTTGCCCTATATTCTTCATCTGCCTAAGGATCACGCAAGTCCATCTGCGTAGCTTGGTTTAAAGCTATGTTCAGTGTCACTGCAAGGCAAGAGATCTCTTCAAGGAGGCAGGGCACCATCGGGCCCATGACACCCAAGTATTCCCTGCAAGAGTGATGCAAATGCCTGACCCTGTTTGACAGTGATCCAGCCCAATTAGCAGCACGCCAAAGCTGTGCTGTCAGTACATTCTATTACCCTCATTCAATCCCCAAGGTGCAAGCTGAGCTTTAAGAGGGCTACCTCAAGCCACGTCGGGAGAGAGAGAAAAAAAGAAGAGTGAATGTCACTCAGTTTGGCTCTTGCAAATAATTAGTAATGTTCTTAAATGTTAAACACCTCTAAAAACAACTAAGAGGATACGGCAAAAGGTTAGAATAGAGGGACACAGGGCCGGTGCAATCTACCTTACCTTTGAACTGTTAAACTTTTTCTGCTCTTGGTTTTCTAACTCAGCCGTGCACTTTATCCTTCCTTCCTTCCGTCCTTTATCTGATTACTTGGCAACTAAAATTCTTTCTATCAGTCCCCATTTAGAGTTACTGATAAGGTGTAACTTGTGCACTGCTCTGAAGAGACTGAGGATGATAGGGCGAATGCCTTATTGCCAAAGACACCCAGGCTCCCACACACTACGGAGGGAGTAGACAGACTCAACCTACATGGCAAAAGTACACCTTTCTCAATATTGGTAAAGAATAAATATTTCAAAATTATGCAAACACGTGCCACTCTTGCTCTTTAACTTCCATGCATATGGACTATTTACAAATTGAAAAATACAGACTTGCTATTTTGTTCTTTTGATGTTTTTTTCTTCTTTTTATTTCCCCCCTGAAATGTCTTTGCCCCTTTGCAATCAACCTATCAACATTCAGCAACTCAGACAAGGATCTCACCACACATTGCAGACATGGCCAGGACAATTAAAGCTGTGTTGAAAACATTTTCACACTAATGGGAAAACAAAAGTTAAAATCAAAACAGAAAAAGATTCACAAGCAAAGAAAAAACAAAGGAAAATAAGATAGTTCAGGGGAGGTGTTACCATACAAGCCAAAAGGATGTATTTGTTTTAAGATGGATTTTCTGCTTTCTCGAGACTCCACTCTGTTTCTAACAATACTGTAGTACACTTTCTTTTTATTACTCTACCTTTTATTTAAATATAATTTACTTTGAAGATTTTGTTAAACAAATCCAGGAAAAATGATGCAAAAGTGGTTGGTTTGCCAAAGGAGAGGCGACAGAAGGCCCGTGCTGCCCTGTTAAATTGCATCAGCGCTCTAGTTTGTCAAGATACTCAAGAGTCCGTTGCATTGGGACGTGTCCTCAATCCTCAATGTACTCCCACAGGTCCTTCTCATAGCCTTCATGCACATGCTGTAGCAGCACTCTTCGCCTGCTCTCACAGTATCTGAAGAGAAACAAAACATGTGTTGGCGTCCAAGAACACACAAACATAACAGTGGCAGGCAGAGATTATGATTCTTCCTTTACTGACCTGTACTTATCTTGTACTTTCTGCTTGATGTCCTGCAAGGAATCCTGGGAGATATCCCGCTCTAGGTAGCCAGACAGCACCTCAGTGGCATTTTCCAAGTCTGCCTGGTTGTTCTGATGAACCAAGAAATTGACTAACAGTATTATTCTGACAGAAATGTCAGCTCTATATGATAATGTCCCCTACACACTGAAGCATCCTGCCTAAGGCCCAGCTCAGAATACAGGAAGTTTGGGCCGATTTCCTGAGCGAGGAACGATGAGTCGAAATGTGGCCAGAATTTTGTCTGTTTGTCTGCTAGAAGGTATCACAATCAGTTATGACTGAATGGCTAAAACTTTCAGTCGAAGGATCAGCCGACCTGATTTTGGTGAAGATCTTGTTCAGGAAGTTTTCTTTTTAATAACAATTCCATTACAATGATTCCTCATTTAATGGCAGTGATTACTGTCAAGATTAACACTCAAACTGTTTTGAAAATGGTATTTGTAAATATAATATGAATATTAAAATAGCTCAAGTTATTTATGTCATGCACCATCTGTTAACAGTCATGCCAACATTTTCCCTTTTAACATACCTCGAAAATAATGGACTGGTTGTTCTTCTTGAGGTAGAAGGCAAAGACATAAGTGAACATGAGCGTGGAGCGGCACTGGCACAGCACATCCACAGCCTTCTTCAGGAACTGCACCTCGATCCAGGACATGTTGTGCTGCTGCATCTCCTCCATCTTCTGCTTGACCTGAGCGTAGAGCTTGTGCTCAAAGCGCAGGCTCTGCATGTGGTTCATGTAGCGGTTGCAGTAGAACAGGTACCTCTGCAAGGCTGCCCTGGAGCGCTGCACACACACAGCAAGGAACTGGCGTTAACTCGAGCAATCCTCAATTTGACTTTTACTAGTCTGTAAATCTTCATATGATGAAATGTCTAAATTGTATTCTGCAGGTGTTTCAGGCAACACGTCCTTCTTCAGTATGCAACAATCAACCATGTTTGTCAGAGGTGTAATGGACATTCATTATCAGGCAGACGCAGCAGCATTCCCTGCATTGTTTCCATCCCACTGTTTTTGGATTGACTTCTTCATAGTGTACAGCAGAGTTACATGAGAAACTGTCACTTAATTGATGATATTTTTTCAGGATATCTTGTCTGAATTTTGCGCGTCACCCAGTGCAGTGGGATGGAAACAATACTTGGGATGCTGCTGCCTCTGTGTGATTAGAAATGCCAGTTACACCTGTGGCAAATGTTGCTGAATATTGCACACTGAAAAAGGACGTTGTGACTGAAAAGTGGACAAATATAAATATTGAGCCATTATGTGGCATATCTGCCACATTATGGCACAAAAAAAACAACATGCAAAGGTTTCTAAACATATCAATATGAGCGTAACTTATTACCTCTTGAGCATCTCTAGCTGCCTTCGCATCATCTTCATTGTAGCGATTGCAGTTGTACCTGAAACATCACAGCCCGGTCAGACACATCAATGTTTTCCAGAATACCATAAAACACATCACTACTATTTTTGACAATATTTTATGTTGTCATGCTTTCTCACATAATATTTTTAACATTGCAGATGTCAGATGTGTATTAAGACATGAAATGGCATGAAAATGTGCACTTGATATTTGAATTGATATATTAGATTTCCACATATTTAAAAGTTTTGAATTGAAATGAAAACAACAATTTGAAGTATATTCTAACACGGCACTAGAAGTGACACCATCAACATTTAGTATATAAGCCATTAGCTCTTACCAGGCTGAGCCGTGGGGTTCCCATGGACCCAGGCAGACCCAGCAGAACTCAGCTTTGCAGTTCTGGTTCCGACAAACCATGTGATTGCAGCCACCATCTTTCTCAATGGTCACATGGCATTTTGGACACTCCTGTCATGAGAGGAGAGTGATGACTTTTGTAAGTCTGTGCTCAAGGCAAAGTGTTTTACAAAAATCTAATGTTAAGAGGAATTCAAGCAAATAAGAAAAAGAAAAACATACATAAAAGTGTGAAGATAATAATTATTAAATTTAGAAGCAATTAGGTTTTTTGGGGGGGCAGTTTCTCATAAGCCTAGAGTTGTGCCCGAAACAATAATGAAGGCGTGATGGCTTGGGACAAAGAAAATGTCATTTGAGTAATGAGCGGTTTTGATTGGGCCAACACTTAACAAAAAAGGATAAAAATGTGTGATTACAATTACAACTTCTCAAGTGACTTTGATTCCATACCTTAGTATTTGCTGCAATCCAGTTTGACGTTTCACTGTCATCATCACATTTCTTAATCCATTTTCTCAACCACTACAAAAAAATTCAAACAACGGTAAAAAATAATTACACAATGAATACTAATCTTTCACTCAAAATGCTGGAGGAATAGGTTAACTCTCTGTAAAGTGTATAAATATTACTGGCTTACCTTACACTTGACAGGATCATGCCAATTCTCTCCACAGTTGAAGCTGCACCAACAGGAAGCATCACAGATCAAATTCGCACAATGCTTAATAATTACTATTAAACTTACATAGTCAACATTCAGGTACTGTCGCTGCCAGTTCACCATAGTCTAATACACAATTTTTTTAGACAAACTATCTTACCAGAACTGACGGCCACACTTGCACCTCACTGGCTTGGCATCTGGGTACTGGACTTTGACAACATGATGGCAGTCTGGTGCAGGGCACCACTTTAACAGTCGATTGCACTTAAAGAAGTAATGAGAGGTAGAATATCAACTATAGTTTCATGGACACTTGAGTACAAAGAAGGTCCCTGCTTTTCCAAACAGTGCATACAGGATAACCTAACAGCTCAACATCATAAATCAAGCTTCATATTCCATTTCAACATACTGTTAAGGAGAAAAAAAAAATCTCAAAGCTTACCTCTACAAAACTATTCGTAATTAAATGCTGGTACTTCAACTTCACTTTTGAATCTGTTATGAGGCGCCTATAGGAGAGGTCAAATCATTTATTAGCCTTCATTACAAAATATGGGTGACTTTGGTAAAAGCTTCCTTCCTTCATATTCAGTGCATAACTTCCAAGAACAACAAAAAGATGTCACACAATTTCACGTTTTCCTGAGTAGCTCAATGAAGTAACAAATGTAAATTGGCATTACATCAACTATTTACCAACAAAACATTTCATATTACAAAACTAAGAGTTTGGGTGCAGACTTCTAACTAAGAGGTATAAATGCATTTCATGAAACTAAATATTGACCCTAAACTGGTCAGTGAAAACACTTGTTAGGTCTCTTGCTAGATGGTCAGATCAGAATGTAGGTTAAGACAATTACTGTCAGCTTAAGAGCTGGTACAAGAGATTAGTATCCATGCTTTCAATGAGGAGGTATATTTCATTGCACTACAGGCTGAACATCAACATTGTAAAGGAGCTAGGTAGAGGTGTAACTAGGGAGCCCTAGACTACGAACTTTGTTTTAGAAGGCAAAATGTCAGGTAAAACTTCTCCCAATTTACAGTATTCCTGTTAAATGCACTAAAAACCTAAGATATAAACTAAGAAAGCATATCTGATTCTAGAGTGAGGATATTCATTTTCTTTTGATTTGTATAAAATAGTATAGTATATGGGCCGTATTATGTTTTTTAACTTTTTAAGACCAAACAACCAAACGAAACCAACAATTGCAAAATTAAATTTTAACACTGCAGATGTAACAATGCTCCTTCTCAAGTAGTTCGTTAGTGAACCGCATCTGTCTCTGTACACGTTTTATTTAAAAACAATATTAGACAAAATAAAAACAAGAGGAATAATTTTTGTTTCCTGCTCTTTTCATTACCAGAATAACTCATTCATATCTACGTATTCTTATCTCTACTGACCAATATGCAACGAAACATAATAAAAAAATATAGCCATAAAAAGATACTCACATGACTGTGTTGTCATCAACCAAAATGTCACAACTATGAGCAGGACAAGAAATGGTCTGAGAAAACAACACAGAAGGTAAATCATTAGTCAGACAGCTATTAAAAGTCGTACGTGATCAGTGACTCGTACCCTAAGAACAAATCTCAGTGGTTACCTGTCCCATTCCTTCTTCTATGATTTTGGTGGTAAGGTAATCTCCCCAGCACTGCATGCAGAACTTGTGTCCACACTCCAGGCCTGTAAAATACTGTAAGAGAGAAGTACCTCGTAAATAAGACAAACAAGACATCACATGATTATACAGTAAGCATATGAACTTCTGGTAACCAGGCAAGCCAAAGCCTTCAGAGTGAAGCCATTCAAAGGACTCCACATTTGACAAAACAATTTTGTTTTAACCAACTGATTAAAATAAATAATCAATAAATATTCTAGATTAAAATAGTCTGGATTATGCATCTTTCTTTCTGATTTTGGGAGAACAACAACTTCATATTATAGCTGAAACACTAAACCATCTGGCCGTGATAATAAACATTTATCCTTTGTTGAGATAATGTAATCCATCATGAGAATGGGGACGTACACTCTGCAGTGTGCCTTTTAATTTAGATCAATTTGTGGAGATCTGTTTTCCACCTTGACATTTAAATTCTCTGTTCATAAATGTAACCCACCCCCAAAAAATAATTACATTCAATGTGTTTCACTGTTGTAAAACGATAAAACATAAAAAAGTCCAAAGGGGTCATTGTGCTGTGTGTTGGAAGCCAGAATCGTTAAATGTTAAAATAAAAATAAAAATCATGTTCAAATCCATCTTTAATTGGTTTGTCATTAGGAAGGACAGTGTTTTAAAGAAGCAAAATAAAAAATGCATTCTGTTGTACACTTGATTGAATCAAAGCTTAATAAGGTTAGAGTGATTATACCAACTGTAATATGCTCAATGAACCAGACGAACAGCACCTTTGGCCCATATAAGGGCCGTCACATTTCTGTGGTCTTGACTCAAAAAAAGTCCTGCAGCAGTCAGATGTTAAGATAAAGAGTTCTCTTTATTTTAACATCTGAATACTGCAGGGTGCTTCCTGCAACTGCAAGTTGCTGTGTAGATGTGACTTTCTACAATTGCTATGTTCAATCATGTAATGTTTGACAGGGTTGATATTAAGAGTGTGGTAGCCAGAGGAACAGAACTGTTTAAATCCAAATGTTTGAGGAACTTGAAGGATTTAAAAAAAAAATGGTTCCTGGATGATTCTTTCACTACCACAGGACGCACTGCGAAGTTTAAAGTAACTACGCCCTTCCATACGTGACGGCCATGAATGGATCAACCTGGTCTACTTCAATGTTTAAGTATGTTGTTCTGGCATCATAACATCAGCATGAAGGTATTAATGGAAACCGGGCTTGCAGGCAGAATGGCCCTGAAACAATTACACTTCCTCCACCAGTCTGTACATTCAGCACAGTGCTGTATGTAACCATACATGATTAGGCCACATCCAAATAAATCAACCCCTCGATTTGAATTTTGAAATAACTTTGAGTGCAAGAGAAATTTGTAGAAGTGAGTGGCACTTGGTAAAGAAGAGCTAGGTCAATAAGGGATACAAATTCAACCATCTTTTGGACACACTCATTTTCCATTTTCTACTGAAATGGTACAGCATTACTACTAAACAGCTGTTGCAGTATTTGCAGTGTTTGAGATATTTCCAAGTGAGGAGGACATAAAAGCATCCAGCTTTCCATCAGAGTTACGTAACCCTTTTAAAATAGTTTCCCCCTCGATTCTTTATACTAATAATCTTTACTTAAAATTGGAGCAATTTCCAAAATCCTAACCCCAATTGGCAAATCCACCAGCTGGTATGGAAATGTTTCGTTACAGGGTCCAAAGTCTAGCTATATTCTACCTTAATATCATGACTGGTGGGTAATTCATACAATCTTTGAATTTTAGCATCTATCACTTTTAGCATGCAAAGTAAAATCAGATCACTGTAGTGATAAATAATTCAAATAACAATAGTGAATACTGCGAGTTGAATTAAAGACACTGAGCTACCTTCACATATTTATCTGTGGTTTTAGACGGTATGAGAAAATATTAATCAAAGTACTTTACAATAGGGGTGTAAATCACAAGTACCATCACAATAACGATATATCAATTCTTTGGACAGCGATAAGATATTTGCTGATTTTGCATCAATATATTGGATGGTTGAATCGATATATCAAAGGATCGTTGATCATTGAATCGATATATCAAAGGATTGTTACACCCCTACTTTACAACAGATAATGTGATCACATTTTGTGATGTCAAGTTAGACATCCTCCTTTTCTTTTGCTATTGTGTTAGCCAAGGCAGTTAACTGGGTCTGAAAAAACGATTTAGAAAAGGATTGCATTGTTTCCCCTTGGATGGAGTTGTAGCAGCGGTGGGGATACTCTTGCGCAAAGCGCTCGCAAATTTTTTCCGCAATATTTTTTCTGTGCGCTCGCAAAGTGCACCCTGCCGGGAGGTTTCTATGTCTGCCAGCACCAGAAGGGCTCTTGAGGCCTAAGTAGGCTACATACAGTGCCTTCAGAAAGTATTCAGACCCCTTCACTTTTTTCACATTTTGTTATGTTGCAGCCTTATGCTAAAATCAATAAAATTACTTTTTTCCCTCATCAATCTACACGCAATACACCACAATGACAAAGTGGAAACAGAATTTTAGAAATTTTTGCAAATTTATTAAAAAGGAAAAACTGAAATATCACATTGACATAAGTATTCAGACCCTTTACTCAGTACTTAGTTGAAGCACCTTTGGCAGCGATTACAGCATTGAGTCTTCTCGTGTATGACGTGACAAGCTTTGCACACCTGGATTTGGGGAGTTTCTGCCATTCTTCTCTGCAGATCCTCTCAAGCTCTGTCAGGTTGGATGGGGACCGTCGGTTGACAGACATTTTCAGGTCTCTCCAGAGATGTTCGATTGGGTTCAAGTCAGGGCTCTGGCTGGGCCACTCAAGGACATTCACAGAGTTGTCCCTAAGCCACTCCTGTGTTATCTTGGCTGTGTGCTTAGGGTCATTGTCCTTTTGGAAGGTGAACCTTCGGCCCAGTCTGAGGTCCTGAGCGCTCTGGACCAGGTTTTCATTAAGAATATCTCTGTACTTTGCTCCGTTCAGCTTTCCCTCAACCCTGACCAGTGGCCCAGTCCCTGCCGCTGAAAAACACCCCCAAAGCATGATGCTGCCACCGCCATGCTTCACCGTTGGGATGGTATTGGGCAGGTGATGAGTGGTTCCTGGTTTCCTCCAGACATAACGCTTAGAATTGAGGCCAAACAGTTCAATCTTGGTTTCATCAGACCAGACAATCTTGTTTCTCACAGTCTGAGTGTCCTTTAGGTGCCTTTTTGCAAACTCCAAGCAGGCTTTCATGTCCATCTGGCCACTCTGCCATAAAGCCCAGATCGGTGAAGTGTTGCAGTGATGGTTGTCCTACTAGAAGTTTCTCCCATCTCCACACAGGATCTCTGGAGCTCAGTCAGAGTGACCATCGGGTTCTTGGTCACCTCTCTTACCAAGGCCCTTCTCCCCCGATGCTCAAATTGGCTGGGCGGCCAGCTCTAGAGAGAATCCTGGTTGTTCCAAACTTCTTCCATTTAAGAATTATGGAGGCCACTGTGCTCTTGGGGACCTTCAATGCTGCAGAATTTTTTTGTAGCCTTCCCCAGATCTGTGCCGTGACACAATCCTGTCTCTGAGCTCTTCAGGCATTTCCTTCGCCCTCATGGCTTGGCTTTTGCTCTGATATGCATTATCAGCTGTGAGACCTTATATAAACAAGTGTGTGCCTTTCCAAATCATGTCCAATCAATTGAATTTACCACTGGTGGACTCCAGTCAAGGTGGGGAAACATCTCAAAGATGTTCGAGGGAAATGGGAGGCACCTGAGCTAAATTTCAAGTGTCATAGCAAAGGGTCTGAATACTTATGTCAATGTGATATTTCAGTTTTTCCTTTTTAATAAATTTGCAAAAATTTCTAAAATTCTGTTTCCACTTTGTCATTGTGGTGTATTGCATGTAGATTGATGAGGAAAAAAAGTAATTTTATCGATTTTAGCATAAGGCTGCAACATAACAAAATGTGAAAACAGTGAAGGGGTCTGAATACTTTCTGAAGGCACTGTACCTACAGTACATTTGTGCACAGTAATCAGTAGGGGAAATGTCCGCCTGGCCTACATATGAGGTGTCTCAACATTTAGGAAAATACACTTTAATTGAACATAACATATTAACTTGCATCACCACACTGTTGCATTATCAAACTGTGTCAATTTACTTAAATGTAATGACACTTTCAATGTTTCTTTAAGGGAGTCCTATCCAATGTGGAATACCTACTATCTTTGTACTTTGAGGTACGTCTACACTCGCACACACAGAAGGATGAGGAGAGGAGAGGTACTATAAGCTGTTTAAAGCTAATGTTAGGAGGTTAAACAGGTCATAATTCCCTCTCTAATATCTATTTTATATTGCTTTGAAAACATCTCCTTCAAGCAACTGGATTATTCAAGTTTCTCGCCAAAAACTACATTTCACAAGATTACATTTGAACACCTCATGATAATGTTATAATTTACCTTCGTCAAATCATTATTTATACTGATAGATCTTTGACACATCATAATGTAATTCAATGGATCCGTACGGATCAACCATGGTCCGTTATACCACTACTAGTTAACAAGCAAGTAAAAAAGTATAAAGGATAAATGGCTCACCGTCAACATGAGGTGTAAAAACAGCACTCATGGACTCATCATGACACATTTTATTTGAAAAAACGTGTGGGGGAAGCCTCTGAGTGTGTGTCAGAGGAATTGTGCTGCTACAAGTCAGTGCCCACTGAGCAATTTGACATTGAAAATAAGTTTAATACATGTATATTATACGTCTATTTGTCTGTAGATGTTTATTTTAGATTAAGGTTATTCCAGGTTGAAAGGTGAAAGTTTAGTAGATGTCTAGTCTTAGCCTAGGTATTGTATCAATCTGTGAATCTGTGTATATAACAAAAAAATAATAAAATAAATAGTTATACTGTAAATACAGGGGTGTGCAGGAGGGTTGGGCAATTGGACGAATATATTGGCTAACAGCAATTGGAGGAGTACATCCCCAGTTGTTTTTTGTTTTATTAAATGGTCCGCCTCCGGAGAACGAGAGCCGCTCAGCCGCTGCTCAGCAGGCAGAGAGAGAGGCTGTATATCTACAGACTATCAGACTAGGCAAGGGAGTGCATCATTATCATACTGTCTGTGATGCGTCTGTGTTTCTGTTCCGGTGCTCTGCACAGTGCTGGCACCCACCCGCCCGCCCGCGGTATGGAGGTCCCTAAGTACCGCCGGTGGACAATACCTTATATTTTTAGGTTAATAAAATGTACCCAAATTCAAGAATACATTCCTGTAATCTTACATTGCAACATCTGCTGTATTAGCCATTTGTT
>CAKAKR010040600.1:0-19019 GCA_916700685.1 Adelosebastes latens | reverse complement strand
TACTGTCTGTGATGCGTCTGTGTTTCTGTTCCGGTGCTCTGCACAGTGCTGGCACCCGCCCGCCCACTCACTCACTCACTCACTCACTCACTCACTCACTCACTCACTCACTCACTCACTCACTCACTCTCATCCCCGGCTCTGAAGCTTGGTATCGGCGGTATGGAGGTCCCTAAGTACCGCCGGTGGACAATACCTTATATTTTTAGGTTAATAAAATGTACCCAAATTCAAGAATACATTCCTGTAATCTTACATTGCAACATCTGCTGTATTAGCCATTTGTTTACTACATGTTTATTTGCATATAGAGCGGGGAAGCGAGATCCGATCAAAATTGGTCACTCAGGGCCAGAGATAAAGTGGGGGAAAACAACGTGCAGAGCCGGCGTACTTTCACATGTAACTCAGTGAATTAGAGTTTATTTCGACCAAACCAGAGTTGGTGATTGTTGGAAAGACTAACCACAACGGTTTTGGTGAGTTTTATTTTGTTTCTGTCAAGCTTGAATGAAGTGTGTTTTACGAAGGGAAGGGGTGCGCCGCACACACAGACCCACGCGAATATATAAGCAATCACCAGTTGATGAGCTAACGATGGCCGGTTGGAAAATTTTAACATATCGCCCAACCCTAGTGTGCAGCGCTTATGTTAAATATATACAGGATTTTATGCATTTTAAAATATGTAGCCTAATGATGTTTTTAAAATATGTTCTAAAATCGGGCTATATGTAGCCAATAAATCCTATGGTCTATATCAGATCTAAAGCATAGAGGTTATGTTGAAAAGCCGTCTATTGCTCAGTGGGTGCCTACCCAGAGTTTAAAGCGCTCAGTGGTCCCACGCGTGCTGCAGGTTGAGCCACCCCCAAGCTTTGAATATTCCGTTGATTAATAGCCCTAGTTTACTGTCTGTAACATTAATGTGCGACACTCACGTGAAGATGCAGGACTGTTTTCCCTTCAGCGAATGATAATACCGAATCAGTTGTCAGCATCGCTTGCTTCATTGTTGACATCTACCCAGTGCTTGTTGTTATAATCGTTTTGCTGACATTCTCAATTAAGCGCAAAGTTTCTCATTTATATGCTTTACTTACGAGTGTGTGAATTGACCTGGATATGAAGCATCTGTAGCACAAAATAATATAATGTTAGTTTCTAAAGAGATAAGATGGAGCAATCTCCTCTTGTAAAAAAAAATATTATTACATATTTCTAGGGGAAACACTGTATTAAAATGTCAGTCTGTGCCGATGCCTTGGTTAGGGGTCCTTTGGCATTAAATAAGTGAAAATGACCCTTAAATCTCCATTGCTATATTAAGCCAAGACACAGCTTTGAATTAAAATTTTCAACAAAATCCTTATTGTAACACCAGAACTTAGCCCTGAACACACATTCAGCTAGTGCAACACAATGCTGGTGTCATTATGGGACTCACAGAGTTGGGGAAGTTCAGATAGCAGATCTGACATGGCATGTCCTGTGCCGATGATCTAGTGTTGATTGGAGGACGGATCCGAGGCTTCTTACTGGGGTTAATGACATGACACTCAGAGAAAAGCTTGTCCAGATTACCATCAAAATACCTGTATAAATTGAGACAAAGAAGAAATCATAGTGTTAGATATTAGGTCTCCCAGGAACTTCTAAGCTAACATACTTGTTGGCTGGCTGGTTAAAGGTGACAAATAAAGAACATACTTCAGAGATTGTTACCTTTCCATAAGCTTTTCTTTATCCCAGTTGAAGTGACTGAGAAGGATGCGTGTTATTGTTGCAGGATTCTATTGGAAAAGAAATGGTTGGTCAGAAATAAATTTACATTTCACTACTGCCAATTTTCACAGTAACAACAACAAGGGGTAAATTTGACATGTAAAGCCACTTCCACAAATCTCTTCCTATTACAAGTTAAACTCTCTTTTGTGGAAAAACAGACAGTTTTACGGCCCAGATTTTCGGAAATCGATTAAGCCTCGTAGTAGACCAGGATGGTAATTTAAAAAGGACTAACTGCAATGAAATTAAGTCATTTTAAATCGCTAAAACTAGTTGTAGATTCAGTAGTTCGTTACACCCATGTATGTTAGAGGACAAAAACATCTGAAATACCTTTCATGCATTACAATCCAATAAACTACCACCACAAACTACAGCCATAGAAGTAACCACAAAGTCAAGTCCTCTCTGACACAAGAGTTAGTCACTGCAGAGCTCTTCTACTGGATTGCATGACATTGAAGAGGAGTTTAACTTGTTCTGTTCAAAGTAGTTGCTTAACATTAGCTAACTATGGCCGGCAGTACTGTACATTCCAAAAGAAAAAAAAGTTGTTGTTTTTTTGCTATGTATATAGACTTTTCACAGGCAAAATAGCAACGGTTTATGATGAAAAAAAAACAGAACACTAGATACATTGTGTAAAAAAACATCCCAGTGCACCATTGTCTGTGACAAATTGGACAGGTGATGGTGTATCAGAGGAAAGTGAACACGGCTGAGTAAAAGTATAACTAGCCAGCTTGCAGTGATTGAAACCAAATGTGATGAGTTTTACTGGTATAAACATATCAAACTCTGTTTTGTTTGAAGCATACTGTCTGCCTAATTGGTTAAGATCTGACAATCCTGAATGAAAGGGCAACAAAACCAAATAGAAAGATGTCCAGAAAAAACATTTAATGGAAAAGTTCCATTGCATAAATTTCACATCAATCCTCTTTTTAGCTTAATCTAAGCTTGGTCCATGCAAATTGACATTTGATTTTGCATTTTTATTTGTGGATCCTACAATGTTCATATAATAGGACAGCTACATTTAAGTGCACCATACTGTACAGCACTGCAATATCTGTGATAAATTGGCAAATAAAGATATGTCACTAACACAGTGTTGTTACAATGTATGAAGGTTTCCTCAGCAAAAGTAATTTGAAAGTGACGCATACTATTCTTGATGTCCTTCCTGACAACCTTAAGCAGAAATTAGCAAATATAAATTGTGTAAAATAAAAATATATCCTTTGCATTTCCATTTACTATGCCTAGTTGCGATTGGGTACATTCTTACAGTCAGCTTGAGTGAATCAGTCACTAATAAAAAAGGTAGTGAATATTAGAGATGTTCCGATACTATTTTTTCCTTCCCTTTATTTCAACGATCACTCTTGATCCACTCCAGGTTTTCTATTTGCTGCCTCCCATTTGTTCTCTGCTCACACTCACAAAAAAACGGCGCTAGTTTGATGCCACCCTGCAGTTAAGTTATACAATGCAAAGCGAAATTTAGAGGTAGCATGCAAATTCAATGGAAAGACGCAAACAAATGCAGACTGGTCATAGGTTGTGATGATAGAACACTAATGCCCCAACTTTTTAATCACAAAAATCGACTCCCCTTTCCATTCCGCACAGCTGACAAACTAATCCAGCACCAAAAGTTGCTGTTCGTTTATCGTATGTCTAACAAACTTATTTACACCTTTTGTTGTATGAACAGTAAATTGTGATAAAAATCACTTTGTCTGGCTACTGAAGTCAACACACTGATTTTTATTTAGACCTTTTGTTGTATGAACAGTAAATTGTGATAAAAATCACTTTATCTGGCTACTGAAGTCACCACACTGATTTTTATTTACATCTTTTGTTGTATGAACAGTAAATTGTGATAAAAATCACTTTGTCTGACTACTGAAGTCACCACACTGATGTGTACAAAGTGTCACTATGGTTACAGGCATTTAGGGGTCTCCCCGGAATACCTGGGTATGATGATGCCTGTCAACATAAAAACATATTTTGTATATTGCATGGTACAATTGCATGAAAATAGGCATTTTACATCCCATTTTGAAATCGTGATGATGTAACAGTAGAGTACATTGTGTTACAGTGCCATGGTTCAACTGTTAAAGCAAAGCACTGGGGATTGTTCTCAGCAATTGCACGATTAGATAAGGGAATTGTCTCAATGTACTTGTTCATACAGACAATGCTTGTTTCACTCCATCCTGATTTAATTAGGGGTCGGATTGACAGGGTAATTCATGACACAATACTATTACAATCAATGTTCAATGATGTGTTTGGTGATAAGTGTTTAACAATGCTGTTATGTTAAGATATATCATTTGTGTAATTGAGGAGGAAAACGTTTCTCTAAAAATTATCAAATCATTTCTTAAAAGGCAGTTATTAATCATATACGACATAGTTGTCAATCATATGCTACTTATTGAAAGCATTATGTAGTGATTTTAGTTATTATATGTACATTGTTTTTTTTATATTTATGAAAGATTCATACAGCCACAAGTACTCATAGGCTATCATCCAAATGTCAAACAGACACAAGTGAAAATCTGAACAGCTACAAAGCATAATGGTTCCTGAATAAACATAATTTGGTACCAAAGTATCAATAACATTAGACAAGAGAAATTGTGAAAATATATTCAGTGGCCAGTTTATTAGGTACACCTAACTAAAACTAATTCTGTCCAATACAACTGCAATGCAATAAATCCCACCTCCGTGAAGGTTACAATAGTTTTGAGAGAGATGTGTTGATTCAAATTCATACTAATTTTAGAGGCTGTAGTTTGTGGTGCTGTGAACTGTATTACAGATGTGTTCCTAATATTTGATCCACCCTCACGGGTATAAATGGGGTGCGAAATATTATAGATACCCCTCAGGATATTCATGAACAATCTTCAAGGTAGTTTCGCCTGTTATGTCTTTCTGAAGTTTGCAGTGGAATCTTTGACGGTCAACAAAGTCTCTACAGATGAAATATATCCATCAGCCACTTGTAACTTTACCCCTAAAGCGTCTTCAGAGGCCAGGCGAAACCAGTCACTCTTGACATGTGAAGGCACAGTCCCCAGAGAGGCATTTACAAGAAAAGTAAATTCAAAAGTAAAAGTAAAGAGTATATATATGGCTCAATAAGGAAGCTGGTTAATAATTAATAATTGACTTATGGAGAAGAGGTGGGATTTAATAAGTTCATACTTCTTCTCACTCCTTTTCGAATATGTAAATCAAGGCATCAAGTGTTGACAATTTATTTTTCTTACGCTTTTCATTGTATGTAAATACTACTCGTTTCTGACTGTCCACTTGTTGGTATGATCATTCCTTTTCTTTATTTTTTCTTTTATTTTTTTTGTATTCTACATGTTCGAAATAAATTTTGAAATGAAAATGAAATGAAATTAAACTATCCTATTGCCACATACTCCACATTGAAAACTTTACTTCAGAAAACAGATGTGGTTATTTACCTTAATAAAAGTTATTTGTTGGTGCTGCCAAAACCTAAGTGGCTAGATGTATATACTATTTTAAGAAGAATTACCATGTCAGTTGTTTCTGCTGCCATGCGGCTGCCCATTTTAGTTTTGGGGACTTATTTATAGCCATATAATGACACTGAAAAACACTGTCTTCGTATAAAATGCAACGCTATTTTCTCATAAATAGTGACAGGTCTTATCAAGATCACTTTCCATTTTATTCTGTACTCAAAGTGTAGCTATAAGTGAAAGGAAATGGAGGCCCAAGATAACGCTAAGCCGAAGAAGGGCTCCACTGACTTTCCCCTATATATTAAATTTAAGCTATAACGTTAGCTGTTGCCAGATTATAAATTAAAGTAAACTATCCTATTGCCACATACTCCACATTGAAAACTTTAATTCAGAAAAACAGATGTTTGTTATTTACCTTAAAAAAAAGTTATTTGTTGGTGCTGCCAAAACCTAAGTGGCTAGATGTATATACTATTTTTTAGAAGAATTACCATGTCAGTTGTTTCTGCTGCCATGCGGCTGTCTGTACTGTATATCCACTGTACTGATATTTTACCCATTTTAGGTTTGGGGACTTTATTTATAGCCATATAATGACACTCAAAAACACTGTCTTTGCATAAAATACAACGCTATTTCTCATAAATAGTGACAGGTCTTATCAAGATCACTTTCCATTTTATTCTGCACTCAAGTAAGTGAAAGGAAATGGAGGCCCAAGATAACGCTAAGCCGAAGAAGGGCTCCACTGAGTCCCCCCCCCATATATATATATAAATATATATATTAAATTTAAGCTATAACCTTTAGCTGTTGCCAGATTATAACTAAAAACCAATCAAACTTTTTTTTATTTTATAAATCATGATAAAGATAGCTTGTTAATAACCTAGCATGTAACTTGCTAACCAACTCGGATGACTCAAGCCTTTCCTCAAACATTAAAAATAACCTCTTAATTGACTAAATTTGTAAGGTTAAGTTTGACTTGATTGGTTATAACGGACTACCACTGTTGCCTAGTGATAGTGAGCGGTTACCTAGCAACTAACACTGAGCCGTTAGGCTTTTACCAGTTAAGGTGCTCGATTAACGGTTACAGTTGGCTAGTTAGCTCAAGCTAAGCTAACATTAGCTTAGCATGCTAAGCTAACATGCTAAGCTAACATTAGCTTAGCAAACTTCTCAGTTGGGATTAGACTACTTCCTGGCACACAAATGGAAATTTTAATTTAAATGTTCATAATTAACGTCGTCTATATGTTTATTTTAAACTATACTCAAATAAAAGAGAGCTATAATTAGAAATATGACATTATTGTGTAAAAAGCTTCAACTTTTCCAGCAAGTAAACTCCTCCTTTACAACGATGCTAACGGGCTGAGCTAACTCCGCGGCCTTGTTTTATGCCTCCACCCTAACCCCAGACCACGGTGTTTCCTGACCGCAGACATACCCAGAATACCTACCTGAATGACCTCGTTGACCTCCCTGATACACTCCACCATATGCTGGAGGATCTGCTCCGCGGTCAGCACCTCGAAGCGGTAGTCCTCCTCCTCCTCCTCGCCCGGACCATGGCCGCCGCCTCCACCGCCGACGGTCTCCCCGCACTCGTCCCGCTCCCCGCCGGCCACCACGGGATCGACCAGCTCCACCTCTCCGAGCTCCAGGGTGTCGTCCTCGGGCTCCTCTTCGGCGCTATCCTCGCTACATTCCTCCTCTTCGTCGTCGTATTCATAGTTATAACCCTCGTCTGAGTCCATTCCTATATAAGAGGTGGGTTTATCAACTGGTGACAAGCACACCTATGGAGTCTACAGTGTTGTTGTGATAGATGTTTAGGTTGGTTTTAGCGGAACAATTACACGAAAAACCAGAAATTATCCCAAGCCGGAGTCTGTTTTTCAGCTGCAGCGAAAATAACAACAAAACGTCGCCGCTGCTGCTAAGCCAACAAAGAGACACCGCGTCACCGGCTGACGACGGGCTGACGTCAGACGGACTGGACAGGAACATGTTTAAAAAATAAAATACTTTTATTTATGACACATATTTGTTTTCCACATGGATATGTTTCGAAAATATGTAAAAATATTTAATATAATATAAAAATAATTACTGCAAACTATGAACGATAAAAAAAACATATAAAACCACATACTAAATCGTCATTTATGGTTACACAGAATTTACAAACAATTTGAACCATTTATTTTACAAACTATTTTCCATGATTTTAGTTTTTTTCATACTTTATTTAATTACAAAAATATATTTCACTGTATAAAAATAGTATAAAATGTAAGAAAAAAAAATCTGGGTCTGTTAAACAATTGGAATACATTTGAAATGTCTAAATAATTTAATCATAATCAATCGTAATCAAAAATATGTAAAAATATATAATATGATATAAAAAATAATTACCATATATCATCATATATTATAATAATTACTGCAAACTATGAACGATAAAAAGCATATAAAAAAACACATACTAAATTGTCATATGGTAACACAGAATTTACAAACTATTTGAAAATGTCAAAAAAAAAAATACTTGTATTTATGACACACTTTTGTTTCACATGGATATGTTTCTAAAATATGTAAAAAAATATATATAATATAATGTAAAAAATAATTAGCATACGTTGTAAAACTATGAACGATAAAAAAACATATAAAACCACATACTAAATTGTCATATGGTTACACAGAATTTACATGAACCATTTATTTTACATGTTTTTAGTTTTTTTTCATACTTTATTTCTAAAGTCATAAAATAAATATATTTCACAGTATAAAAATAGTATTAAATGTAAGGAAGGGAAAAGATTAATAAAAAAAAAAAAAAAATCAGGGTCTGTTAAACAATTGGAATAAATTTGAAATGTCTAAATTATTTAATCATAATCAATCAAATATGTTTTAAAACCAGTATCTTTAAAAGTATAAAAGGAGGGTATCTTTTAAGCCATATCATTTTATGGATATAATATTTTTGCTAAGATATTAATCCAATTCATTATTTTAAGTTAATCTGCTGAAAAACTGGGATTGTAAAATATTTAAAAATATATAATATAATATAAAAAATAGTTATCATACGCTGTAAACTATGAACGATAAAAAAAAGCATATAAAACCACATACTAAATTGTCATATGGTTTCACAGAATTTACATGAACCATTTATTTTACATGTTTTTAGTTTTTTTTCATACTTTATTTCATTACAAAAATAATCAGCAAATATATTTCACAGTATAAAAATAGTATAAAAAATAAAATACTTGTATTTATTACACACTTTTTGTTTCACATGGATATGTTTCTAAAATATGTAAAAAATATATAATATAATATAAAAAATAATTATCATACGCTGCAAACTACGAACGATAAAAAATGCATATAAAACCACATACTAAATTGTCATATGGTTACACAGAATTTACAAATTATTTGAAAATGTTAAAAAATAAAATACTTGTAGTTATGACACACTTTTGTTTCACATGGATATGTTTCTAAAATATGTAAAAAATATATAATATAATATAAAAATAATTATCATACGCTGCAAACTATGAACGGTTAAAAAAAGCCTATAAAACCACATACTAAATTGTCATATGGTAACACTGAATTTACAAACTATTTGAAAATGTTAAAAAATAAAATACTTGTATTTATTACACACTTTTTGTTTCCACATGGATATGTTTCGAAAATATGTAAAAATATATAATATGATATAAAAATAATTACTGCAAACTAATATTTATAATAAATCATATAAAACCACATACTAAATTGTCATATGGTTACACAGAATTTACACTAACTATTTGAACCATTTATTTTACATGTTTTTAGTTTTTTTTCATACTTTATTTCATTACAAAAATAATCAGCAAATATATTTCACAGTATAAAAATAGTATAAGACGGCCTTACGTCAGATGGACTGTACAGGAACATGTTTAAAAAATAAAATACTTGTATTTATGACACACTTTTTGTTTCCACATGGATATGTTAAGAAAATATGTAAAAAATATATTATATAATATAAAAAAATAATTATCATACGCTGCAAACAATGAATGATTAAAAAAAAGCATATAAAACCACATACTAAATTATCATATGGTTACACAGAATTTACACTGACTATTTGATCCATTTATTTTACATGTTTTTAGTTTTTTTTTCCATACTTTATTTCGAAAGTTCAATACAGTAGTTACATAAACATGTTCAGATTTTTCATTACAAAAATAATCAGCAAATATATTTCACAGTATAAAAATAGTATAAAATGTAAGGAAGGGAAAAGATTAATATAAAACAATTGGAATAAATTTGAAATGTCTAAATAATTTAATCATAATCAATCGTATAGTCAAATATGTTTTAAAACCAGTATCTTTAAAAGTATAAAAGGAGAGTATCTTTTAAGCCATATCATTTTATGGATATAATATTTTGCTAAGATATTAATCAAATTCCTTATGTAAAGTTAATCTGCCGAAAAACTGGGATTGTTCATAATAATAATAATAATATCTCAATCTTTGTTTAACCTTTAGATTCAAAAGACAGAAATAAAAACACCCACACCTTGTGGCCCCAGTCATGTGACAGCATGCTCTCGCGCACCTGACTGGCGCAGTTTCACAGAGTGCAGTTTCCCTGTGAATTGAGTAGTATGGAAGTCATGTGTATGGTTAGTTTTGGACGATATACTCGTCCAAATTTTAAATTACTACTACTCCTACTTATCCTCCAGCTTGGCCTGCACACAGTGGAGGGAGTGTGGCCATTACCGCAGACTTTCAGCTCCTCAACCGAGAGATACCCTCTGAGTCCGCAGGCTTTCTACTTTGGCTACGGAAGACAGTCAGCCGCACAGCAGGGCTGCTCTGTTCTGGATACTGCATTCAAGAGATATTTTACTCTCATCTTTCCAGACTATGGTAGGTGGAATTAAGACTATTACGATTTTTACATCTTGCTGGAGTTAAACCAGTCAAACTAACACAGATGGTAAATCTACAGGACCAGAATGTGCTGTGAATATGTCATTATAAATACATAAAAAATGTACAAATTGTAGTAAATCCTGTCCTTTTAAATTCTAGTGTTATAGCATTAAGAGTATTTATGACACACTTTTTGTTTCACATGGATATGTTTCGAAAATATGTACAAATATATATAATATAAAAAGAATTACTGCAAACTATGAACGATAAAAAAAAGCATATAAAACCACATACTAAATTGTCATATGGTAACACAGAATTATTACAAACTATTTGAACCATTTATTTTACATGTTTTATTTTTTTTTCATACTCTATTTCATTACAAATAATCAGCAAATATATTTCACAGTATAAAAATAGTAAAAAAAAATAAAATACTTGTATTTTATGACACCTTTTGTTTCACATGGATATGTTTCGAAAATATGTAAAAATATATAATATAATATAAAAACAATTACTGCAAACTATGAACGATGAAAAAAACTTATAAAACCACATACTAAATTGTCTATGGTTACACAGAATTTACTATTTGAGCCATTTATAACTTTATGGATGCACTAAAATGTAGAGCAAAGTGCTCACTGGTTTTGTTTTGAATGTTGTTTGTCATGTTGGCTTTTAAAGTAGATCAATGGGCTTTTGTAGAGACAGCAGTTCATCAGTCAGCCAGTGTACTGTACTCTAAACACCCACAATGACAAAGGACCAGTAGCCTATAGCACATGTTTGTGTTTTCAAAAAATACCATAGGTTGTAGAATAATGGTGGTTTGATGGTAACATTGTCAAAATGAAAGTGCACGGGCACCTTAACCCGGCAACTAGTGACTGTAATAACTTCACTTTTATGACCAACAGGAAATGGGGTTCTGCGATTCGATGAGGATAAACCCTTCGCCGTGGAGATCAGTGTTGACCACGGTGATTGTGAGGGTTACCCAAATGAGGACTCTTCTGAGAAATGTAAGTATTGACACATTTATCTGAGCCAGAGCACCACAGGTAAAGGTCACACAGTGGCAACAAACCGTCCCAACCGGTTTGGTTCAGTGCATTATCTGACTCACTTTTATTTGTGTCCCAGATAATCTGAGTGTCTCTGCAGGACAGGCATCTCTGAATGCGGAAACAGTGTGGGGGGCAGTAAGAGGTGATTATAGCCAATACATTTTTGAAGAACATGTTTAAACAAAATAAGAATATGTGTGAACAAAAGTACAAAGAAATGAGACAAACATGTTAAAGAGGCCCTATTATGCGTTTTCCCTTTCCTTTAGTGGGTTATATAGTTTTTTGTGCATGTAAAAGGTCTGCAAAGTTACAAAGCCCAAAAGTCCAGGCCAAAGGGAGTTACTCTCCCCCACAGAAACACTGCTCCTGTCCTGAACTACCTGAAACGCCTCGCTTGAAGTCCCGCCTTTTCTTCCGTAACGTGGTGATGTCACCAAGTAACACATTTGCGTAATACCTGCCTAGCAGCTAGTTTGGACAGAGGGTGAAAAGCGGTGCTGCAGCACAGCTGGTATGAGAAAAGTAAACCGTTTTTTGGACATCAAAGCATGTAAACATGTTCTGGTAGAAACCCAAAATACAAGTATGAAACTGAAAATAAGCATAATAGGTCCTCTTTAACAATCAACTACAATTAGCAAAGAAAAGACTAGGTTCCTCTTAGCAAGCTGCACTGGATTTCTCACGCGACCCAATATTCAATAACTGATCTAAGTTTCCCACTTTTATCTGTGCAGATTTAATTGATTGCTGATTATATGCTATATGCCCTCTGATTAAGCACAGGTCTGGAAACCTTCAGTCAGCTGGTGTATCAAGATGATTTTGGCTCAGTAAGTCAGAATTTTTCAAATGCTCAAAACTCACAAGGCCTCTAAAGCTATTCCTTATTGAATACACATCCTCACCTTGTTATAGAGCTTTTAATGTTTGTGGTGGATCAATTAAATCAAATTATTTTTTTTTCTTGTTTGTTTCTTCTTTTAGTATTTTGTGAACAAGACTGAGATCGACGACTTTCCCCGGTTTCAGTTCAGGGGGATTTTGTTGGACACTTCACGTCACTATCTACCAGTGCAGGCCATTTTAAAAACTCTGGTAATTATCAGATGACATAATCTGAGCTCCAGTCGTCTGTTTTTATTCACTGGTACTGACATATATCTTTCTCGTCAGGATGCAATGGCCTACAGTAAGTTCAATGTGTTTCATTGGCACATTGTTGATGACCCCTCCTTCCCGTACCAGAGCCGGACCTTTCCAGACCTTTCCAGTAAGGTATGTCATGCAGATGAAGCGAGATGTTAAGTAATGAGAAAGAATAATTGTATCTGCATTTTAGGAGATTACACACGTTTATTTTACATTAACCTAGATTTTTAACTAGGTCTACTGCATGTAGATTCATGAGGTAGGAAAATACTGCAAAGTTGCATCCACCCTGAACAAAGACTTCTGGCTCTGATTCAGGGGGCGTTCCATCCGATGACTCACATCTACACACAGTCGGACGTGAGAAGGGTGATCTCACATGCCAGACTGTGGGGGATAAGGGTCCTTCCTGAGTTTGATTCTCCTGGCCACACCCAATCTTGGGGAAAAGGTAAAATTGACTCTAAAATTAAACAGTTTTATCCAAATGATCCCAGCTCCTTGATCTTAAACTTACAGTATAAAGTACTTGGCGTTATGCCTGGTTTGGTCCAACAGGAATCCTGTCTGCCAAACCTGCAAGCCAAGACTATAAATGGCAACAAGACTTGTTCTGAATCTTGTGTTTGACTTCCTTCTTACCTGGAGGACTCTCATGGCTACATCAGTGGCAACAAAATGTCTGCACTCAGCAGACAATGCACAAAATAAATCTGATAAATGACCATTTATTCCCTATAGGGCAGTCTGACCTGTTGACTCCCTGCTACAGAGGGAGCACCCCTTCGGGTACTTTTGGTCCTGTTAATCCAGTGTTGCCCTCCACCTACCAGTTCATGGCGAGACTATTTAAGGAAGTGTCATCGGTGTTTCCTGATTCCTATATCCACTTAGGAGGGGATGAGGTGGACTTTACCTGCTGGTGGGTTGAAACGTGACGATCATTTCAATTCCTGCTGACTGTTTTTGACCTGGTTTTGATCACTATTGTTTATTTACATTGTTACTGAATTTGTACACATATAGAGCTGCAAAATTAATCGATTAGTAGTCAACTATTAAATTAATCGCCTACAATTTTGATAATTGGTTTCAGGAATTTTTCAAGAAAAAAAAGGTAAAAATTCTGATTCCAGATTCTAAAATATGATTATTTTCTGGTTTCTTTACTCCTCTATGACAGTAAGCTGAATATCTTTGAGTTGTGGATGAAACAAGACATTTGAGGACGTCATCTTGGGCTTTGAGAAACACTGATTGACATTTTTCACCATTTCCAACATTTTATAGACCAAACAACTAATCGATCAATCGAGTAAAATAATCGGCAGATTAATCAACTATGAAAATAAGCGTTAGTTGCAGCCCGATATACATATTTTTTTTTCATCTGTTAAGGATTTTTTTTAAAGGAAAGGAAAGGAAAGGAAGAAAAAGTTTATATCTTGCACCAGGTAGTTGCTGTAGGTACATGTCTTTAAAATTACAAAAAACCTCCCACGGCTTGTCTCCATAGGAAATCCAACCCTGATGTCCAAGCATTCATGCAGAAGATGGGATTTGGGGCAGACTTCACCAAACTGGAAGCATTCTACATAGAGAAGTAGGTTGTAAAGGGAAACGTACTGTACAATGTTGAAAGCTTGGAAAAATACACCAACCAACATGCTGATGTTACAAATGTCTCTATTTCCAGCATTGTGAACATCACTTCAGCTCTCAACAAGACATCTATCGTGTGGCAGGATGTGTTTGACTACCATGAACGAGTAAGTACACCAACAAATAACACCGCAATGATATAATATTTGTGTGTCAGTGGTGTTCATATAGAATCACATGCTTTTTAGACATTGTTTAAAATATAATATTTTTTTTCTGAAAGTGCAGGGGTCCATGATATAGATTTTTACAGATAAGCAGTAATTTACATATTCACAAATATCAATATTTGAAATGCTGACAATTTGAACTTCATTGCAGCACCACCATGTGTTTCGTCTTCACCAGTGAAGTTTAACTATTGCATTGTAACGCTTGGTGCAGATCCAGGCATCTAAAACGAGCACTGGTTTATAATGTAGTTATTGGCCTAATTCATTTTTGGAATATCATTTCAGCTATTTTATATTGTGTTTAAGTATCTGCATTCACTGAGGGAGATATTTAAACTTTAATATTTAAAATATAGCATTTATTTTGTCATACTAAAACACTTTTGTTCTTAAATTTCTCCCTGCAGCAGGTGGATCACTGAAATTTTTCCTGTAAGATAATGTAAATGTTCAAAGAGGGAAATCTGCTCTTTTCATTTCAGATAGGCTAGTAATTGTCACATAATGTGGCTAAAATAATTTAGAATAAACACTTATGTAGGCATCGACTTACTCTAATCTGTTTTTTAGATAAGGATATAATGTTGACCTCAGCGGGTTTAGTGGTTTCAACCACAACTTTTAACAGTATATTGTCTGATAAAGAGAAGCTAATGTATCACACAACCAGTTCATGTCAGTCTGAGAGTCTACAGCATTGTGTTGCAGCGCAGCTCTCTATCAGTGGTGGAGGTATGGAGAGAAGGCTGTTACCTGTGTGAAGTGCGCAAGGTGGCTAAAGCAGGGCTCAGGGTAATTCTGGCCTCTCCGTGGTATCTGGACCAGCCAGGGCCCACACACAACTGGGCCCGCTACTACACTGTGTGGCCCCTCGCCTTCAAGGGTCAGAAAAGAGCCTGTGTGCTGTGGCTTATTTGAAGTGTTGCCGTCTGCTGTGCTTTTTGTCTCTAATAATAATAATTTACAGGTAAACTTGGTTTCCTCTAAAATATAGGATATACACGGCCAAACCTTTTTGAGTGCAACACATAATGTTCTATTGTTGCCCTACCACTAGGTGGCAGTGAACACTGTTATCTCTGCATTAATGTTACAGAGAAATACTCTGTGTCCCAATTCCATATGCTATTCTTATTATATACAGAATGGACTGCACAGAAATCATCATAGCATTGAAACCAATGTACTTTTTAATCGCTTTTCCAGTGTGAACACTCTACAAACAGTGCTCAGCTTGTAAGAGAGGTGTGATTGCTGTGGTACGAGCTCTCCATGCTGTCTGATGCCCCATGGCTAATATGCACACTCTTTTCCATGCAGAAGTATAAAGATTCTGCATTCTCCAATTATTTGACAAAGCTCCGTACTTCGAATTATGAAAGCAAAGGCCCAGCACAGGAGAGAGATATAAGTCTGTCAAAAGCAGACCGCAGTTGTTTTACATTCAGGTCGCTTATCAGATAAACTACCTATAAACCATGTGTCATCATGGTGTGTCACTAATTATGCCAGCTAAAACTGTAAACTTGAAGCCTATTGGGCATTTCTGTTGGTTTAAAAACTATAGTCAACTCTGTCTAATTTGACTACAAATGATAGAAGCGAATATGCTTTAATAATGTAATGGTATATACTATACCAAACTCAACAGAAATGAACTAATTGTCAATTTCAGATTTACATTAATTTGCTCTGTGCAGTTTAGACATTAAAAGGCTGTAGAAGCATTTGCTCCTGAGGAAATAATGTTTTTACAGCAAGCATTCAGTTTCCCTTGTATTCTCTTTGGTTAAAGTACCATCATGTACTGAACACAGCATGCTCCAAGATGGGGATATTTTGTAAAAAAGTTTATTTTGGCACGGCTTTTAGTTTTATTAACAGCCTTTGCAGCTTTTGCAGCATATGAACCAATATCAGGAATCCATTTGGATCTGAAAGTTCAGATGTTTTGCCCCATTGGGGGTACAAATTCTGTGAACCATGTCTCGGTAAAAGCTTTCCCTTGTTGATAAAAGCTCATTAATGAGTTTTTATATGTGATTTTTAAAACACTACATGTAAACGGACAGGTCAGTCGCAATATAGCACAGAAGGGCAAGACAGCATGTTGTTTGTCACCCTGCTCAGATTCCTAAGGACACAGTGCTGCACATCTGGAAGGGCACCCCAGCTAGTTATAAGGCAGAGCTCAGCAAGATGACCAAAGCTGGCATGAGGGTCCTGCTAGCAGCCCCGTGGTACATCAACCACATTTCCTATGGCCAGGACTGGCGCAACTACTACACCGTGCAGCCACGGAACTTTTCTGGTGTGTGTGCATGCCCAAGTAATATCACATTATATAAGCTGGCTCAGTTATGTGCTGGTGATGGGAGCATGCATAGGCCTACTTAAACGTTGACTTGCTGAGTTTTGACTTGAAGTGGTGTGATACATTTGAAGTGAAGATTGTGATTGATGGTAAACTCATTACCAGCCTAATTAAAACCCATTATATTATTAAAGCAAAGCTTTTCATCGTCCCCTCACAGGTACTGAGGAACAGAAGAAGCTGGTGATAGGGGGTGAGGTCTGCATGTGGGGGGAGTATGTTGATGCCACCAATCTCACTCCGCGTCTTTGGTACGATACTAAAAAGACCCCTGAATTCATAAACCTAATCAGTGCAGCAACAATTGCATGAAATCAATCAAAAATAATCATTGCTTGCACCCAAAATCGCAGGCCAAGGGCAAGTGCTGCGGCAGAGAGACTGTGGAGTGATGAGACGCAGACCTCCAGTGTGGACAAGGCGTTTCCTCGCTTGCAGGACTTTCGCTGCAAGCTTGTGAGGTATTTTAACTTTTTTAGCCAGGACCTGTAAAGAGCTTAGAGCTGGCATACCTTAAGGACACTGGGCTCTTTCTCATAATGTTTGCTTTATTATATACTGGTGTTTCTGCTTCCCTTTCTCCTCAAGGCGTGGCATCCGAGCAGAGCCTCTGTCTGTTGGACACTGCAAACACGAGTACCAAGGTGTTTGAAGATGCTGGATGGATTAACATTGCAAGGTTTTTCTGGCAAATTAAGTTCATGGTTGCCTTCTTTTAAAGTGCTCTAAAATTTGAATAAATTGTTGCTCCAGTCTTAAGTATGCAGACATTAAAATGCTTTCTCAGGGACTTATCTCATTACCTATATTTTCTTATTCTCATTTTTTTGTATATACTATTTGAGTTATGCGCTTTTTATTTTAGATTTTGCATATTTAGCAGTCACAATATAAAATGTTAACAAAGACCTTGTTTGGAAGAACCCGCAGTGCTACACTGTAATGCCATGTTGAATTGTAGCCAACTTGATGACTGGAAATATAGAATGTAGATTTTAAATTTGAATATTACTGCCAGTATGCTGTAGCTTGTACTCTTGCACTGAAATGTAATAAAATAATGTTGGTGTGCAGATGTCGTCACACGTTTTTTTTTTTTAAACAGATGTTGCTGTAACACTTTGAACATTGGAAGCAACTTAGAAAAAAAATAGCATTACCCTTTGTCCCTACACATGCATTGTGATTAGACAGGTTGCCAGTCTAATCCCAACACTAATCATAGACAGAAAAACAAACACATTGACAGCCTCTTTCACACATTGTCAGTTAAGATGTTCCAGGTCGTCCCAGAGGAAACCTAAGTAGACATGACAAGAACAAGTACGCTTCAAACAGGAACTTAATTCAAATTAATTTTATTTATATAACATAAAATAGAGAAACAATTTGAGACAAAAGAAGTAGGAGATGCAAAGCAACATCCAGATGCCGGACATGATAGGACCTCGAACAAAAAACCTCCTCAGTACTCAGACACCTGTAGAGAGGACAGACTATATATTCACAAATGAGACAAAACTCAAAGATACCATTCACACAAGAGCAGAAGAGAGAAGAGGTGTTAAGATTCTGCATTGAATTGTAGTTTACACAATGCAAGGACAGATGTTAACAGTGTCAACAACAATACGGTGATCAGAGATAAGATTATAACAGAAATTATAAAAAAAATTTAAAAAAAAATTAAGACACCACTCTCAAGTGGGATAGGAAAAAACTTCCAAAAAACATATTAGTCGGAGAAAAAAAAGATGTTTTCCTTGGAAGATGAACACAAGAGAGACCTTCTTCCAAGGCTTGTTGGTGTCTTAACAGTGACAATAACACACAATTTAACAGCAATAAATAAATACATATACAGATACACACATAAATAAAAGAAACTATTAAGACTCCACTCTCCAGTGAGCAAGGAAAAACATCCAGAAAATATATTAGTCATAAAATGAACATTCAATTTTTTTTTAATTTAATTTAATTTAAATGTATTTTATTTTATTTTATTTTATAATATTCAATTTTATTTTATCTTATTTTATTTGGTATAAATAAATAATAATAAAAATAAATAAATACATCCATATATCCATACATACATAAATAAATCAAACTATGAGACACCACTCTCCAGTGAGCAAGGAAAAACATCCACAAAACATATTAGTCAGATAAAATTGAATTAATCCTTGGGAAGATGAACACAAGAGAGACCTTCTTCCAAGGCTTGTTGGTGTCTTAACAGTGACAAT
>CAKAKR010040593.1:47036-66195 GCA_916700685.1 Adelosebastes latens | reverse complement strand
TACGGTCAATATGTGCAGAGCGCTGACTCTGATCTTTACCGTCGGGTGGCGGTGTGTCTGGCCTCTCCGGTAGCGCTTTTGCTGCGGGGCTCCGGTGCGGGGCTCTACCTGGCACCGCTGCTCCGTGCACACCGGCTGTGACACCTCTTGTCTTGGGTCAATTATTTTTATTTATTACTTAAAGGCTACATGCCTCTGTTTTTTGTAATGTTCAAATGTTTTTAATAAAAGAGTGCGTGTTGAATTACATGGGATTTATTGTTTTTTTTTTTGTTTTTTTACCGTGGTATCGAATTGGTATCGAGAATCGTGGAAATTCACTGGTATTGGTATCAACTACTAGATTTCTGGTATCGTGACATCCCTAGCTGTGTGTGAGGGGATCCAGTCCAGGCAGTTTTAAACTACAACACCTCTGTTTAAATGGGTTCTACTCTCCTGTTTGTTTTATTTAACAATCCGTCTCTGTCTTGTTTGTGTAGTAGGTTTAATTACTTTTCCTTCCCGCCAGTGTTTTGTTAATGTGAATAGCGTTGGTGGCATTGTACAGTATTCTTTTCAGGGCGGCTAATTTATTAAGCAGGCAGTACCTTTGTTACAAGAGCTTATCTGTTTGGTTTGCTTTGTTACAGAGAGAGGACACTGCATTAAGCCCGTGGTCACACTCATCTGTTTTTTTTTCTCATTATAGTCTCTCTTCCTTTGTTCTTATTCATTGTCTTTTCCTGACTCCCAATCTCTTTTTCTCTTTGGATTCATTCTCTTTTTCCAGCTTCATTCCTGCAACATGTTTCTTATTTCCAGCCTTACATACAGCCGTTCTATTTACATTCATTATATATTATATACTGTGAGTTTATCAGATAAATATAAGAAGTTGATAGTCGTGCATTAATAATGTAGGGAGTGGATAAGCATGCTATACTGATATACTATACAGAGAGACACAATTAAAGCCGATGGGAATCCTCTGTTAGCAGTTTTCATGCATTCATATTTTATTAAAGAGGTTTAGTTATTACTCTCATATTCTCTCCCTAATTGTTCTCCATTTACTCCAGTCTCTTCTTCCACCAGCTTCATTGCCCTGCAGTAAATATTAGCATTTCCTTCTCCTCTCCATCTCTGCATTCTTCATTTTAAAGCTGATGAGTTAAAGTGGGGGTAGGCAGTTTATTTTTGGCCTCACTGGGCAAAAATTCCATAATATCTGGGGCTGTCAATTGATTAAAATATTTAATCACGATTAATCGCATGATTGTCCATAGTTACTCGTGATTAATTGCAGATTAATTGCACATTTTTTATCCGTTCAAAATGTACCTTAAAGGGAGATTTGTCAAGTCCAGTATTTAATACTCTTATCAATGGGAGTGGGCAAATATGCTTGCTTTATGCAAATGTATGTCTATATTTATTATCGGAAATCAATTAACAACACAAAACATTGACAAATATTGTCCAGAAACCCTCACAGGTACTGCATTTAGCATAAAAAATATATGCTCAAATCATAACATGGCAAACTCAAACCCAACAGTAACAACAGCTGTCAGTGTGTCAGTGTGTTGACTTGACTATGACTTGCCCCAAACTGCATGTTATTATCATAAAGTGAGCATGTCTGTAAAAGGGGAGACTCGTGGGTACCCATAGAACCCATTTTCATTCACATATCTTGAGGTCAGAGGTCAACGGACCCCTTTGAAAATGGCCATGCCAGTTTTTCCTCGCTAAAATGTAGTGTTAGTTTGGAGCGCTATTTAACCTCCTTCGTGACAAGCTAGTAAGACATGGATGCTAGTATCTTCACTCTAGCTTTAAAACTGAGCTCGCTACAACCTATAAATTGCAAGTTGCGTTAATGCGTTAAAGAAATTATTGACGTTAAAACAAATTCGCATTATTATCGCATTACCTTTGCCAGCCCTAATTTGAAGGGCTTTATCACATGCCAAAAAACACTTGGAAATTTTATGAGACAGGATTTTATAACTCTGGAAAGTTATCAAAGCGACAATCCTTTTATCCTATGACTGAACAAATGCAAGGTAAACAGTTGAATTAAGCCATTGATGTTACAGAGTGACCGAGCAGGACTGTGTGCTTTCATGTATTTGATTGGTCAATGCAGTGCACTCCCAAACTGTATACAGTAAATTTGCATTGCGTTGTGGTAAAAGTTGAGCCATGTTTAACTCTTTAGGTACTGAGTGCCTGTTGAAATGTAATCTCAAAACCCTGTTGTTACTTAAGCCATAAATCAGAATCAGAAATACTTTATTGATCCCCATGAGGAAATTAAGGAAACTCCTTCTGACTCCTGGCTATAGCGCCGTTAACTCGTCCATTTTATTCGCCAGGGATCTCACGTTGCCCATGTTGACAGAGGGGCGACACGGTTTATATCTCCTCTTTTCCCTAAGCCTCTGTCGTCTGGACCCAGCTCTCCTCCCTTGTCGCTTCGTCCCTCCTCTGCATCCCCTGTGTGTCCTTCTCCAGACTTCTGTGGGGATATCTGTAGTCCTGATCGCCATGCCGGCTGGCTTCGGCACGATCGGCTAATCCCTGGCGTAAACAATGCGACCACGGATTTGCTGTGCAACGGTGGCTTGGATGAATGAAAGGAGTTACTCCACGGTGAAAAAACAGTCTCTCTGTTTAGAGAGGGCACAGCTTAAAGAAGTTCCTACTAAACAAATGGAACATAGAGTATATAAAGTACAATAAGATAAAGAAGAAAGCTAAAAGTTGGCAAAAATAAGAAAACGAGCAGGAGGAACTGCAACAAGCTGCATGCACGGTTGGCGCACTACATGGCACAAGGCCCCCCCGTACTTCTTGTCTTGGGTTCAGGCCTGAACACCTTGTTTTCTGCTTCCACTTAATTTTGTTTTCTGCTCAGCTTCACCTGTTTTCTCTCCTGGCTTCACAGTGATAAAACAGTCTTCCTAATCCAGACCACACAGCTGAGTTACTTTGTGTTATGTACACAAAACTTGCCATTTCAATCAGTAGAGACTCCATATCAAATGAACAATAATGTATTACATGGTGCATGATAAGTTGATTAGTGCAAAGTCTTTGGCGATTAGACTCCATCGTGACGTAGTATATAAAAGGGGGTTGTGAGGCCGTGGGGAGATTAGGTATAATCCCCCCCGGAGTCTAGACACTGGTGGTGGTGGTGGTGGTGAAGAGAGTTGCTGATGAAGGGATGTGGAGCAGGACTGGAGCACTGAATATGATGAAGACTGGAGGTGATGGGGTGGAGGCGGGTTGCATCGGTTCATACTGAAATGACAACTGACAGCAGCAGAGAGGAGAATAGTTTTAAAATTTGATTGAAACGATAGATCGCGGCAGAATCTGTTTGATCAACTAAGAGTGAAACGCCCGTAGACAGCTGATAGAGTAGGAGCAGGTGAAAGTGAATGAATGAGAGTGTAATGAGGGTCTTCCTGACTGAACTTCCGCATAAGCTTCATTTCAAGAACCAAGCCTGTATGTCAACCTCTGTAATCGCACCTATATCCTCTCTTTTATATCCCCCCTCCCTGGTTGTATTGTATTGTCATTGCTCTCTCAGTCTCTTGCTCTACTTTTTACTGGTTGTTTGAGATGTTGGTGAATGTGAAGCTCATTGTACTGTTGCACTTATTATAAGAGAGCTGGATGACAACTTTCTAAATATAAAGTGTAAAAGCAGCTGAAAGCAGGGAAATACATGGAGATGGAAATAGGTTGTGTGTGTGTGTGTGTGTGTGTGTGTGTGTGTGTGTGTGTGTGTGTGTGTGTGTGTGTGTGTCCCTGTGGAGAGAGATACGGTGACAGGCAGCTCTGAGGTCAGTGTGGCCGTATCTCGCAGACAGCCTTGCTTGCCCTGTGGGTGGTTTAACCAGACATCTGCTGAACTCCCATCAGATCCTGCAGGGCTTCACATGTCTGCCACCACTCCCCTCAGCTGACCCTGGATCAGCAAGCGAGGATTTACATAATGTATGATGGGATAAGAGGTGTAGCTTCTGTGCCAGAGGCTGATATCAGATCAGGTCTTAAAGGTTTGGAGATAATATTGTCTCAGTCACCAGGGGCATGTCCTTTTAAACACTGATTCGAGATTGGGGCTCGGGGACTCGCGGCATATCAAACAGATCTGAGTCTCAGTTAGAGGATTAAAGGTGAGGTTTTGCTTCTGGATCTACACTTTGATATTCAAAACATTAAGTCTCACAGTCATATGTAATCTGTGTTTAAATGTAAAGTCTTTAAAATTAAACTTTTATTTGTGGATCCTAATAATAACTTTAACCTCTCCGCCAGGTTCAATAATTGGTATTTGGTGATATATATACTGTATATACTGTATATATATATGCTGGTTTTTTAAACTACTCTGTTCTGCTTTATATGAAGCAACTTCCACCCAGTCAGGTCTATTTTTTTTAATTTATATTTTAATTGAATTCATAATGTTTTGTTTAAGGAACATTACAAGCTCAGCTGATGACATTTGATTTGCACAATAAAGGGCAAAACTTTATTTCACACTTAACTTAACTGTAAAATTACTTTCCTGGAGTTTCCTGGAAATGAATATGTAATTTGGTTTTGTATTATATTGGTACATGTCCAATGAATTACTTTCAGTTAACTGCTATCTTAGAGGGTTCAACAGGCCAGCTGAACATGCAAAAATGAAACATTTTATAAAGGTAAGAATACAATTTAACATATATGGAGGGTAATATTTCATATAATACATGCAGAAAGACTGAATATTTACTTGGGTTGAAATGGACCCTTCTAGAAGCTGCTCAAACTTAAACTCTACACAGCTAGCTTAACTCAAATAGTAAGTAAAAATAAGCAAATCAAATGTATTTATATAGCGCTTTTCACAGACATACATCACAAAGTGCTGAACAAGATCTTTATACAGACGTACAGTAAAGAGCTCATATAAAAAGAGGTGACCACACGAGCCGCGAGGTTAAGAAATTAACAAATAAAACACAATACATAGCACTTTGTGATGTATGTCTGTGAAAAGCGCCACACAGTACATAATAAATAGATACAATGCAAGCCTGGTGCGTACAGGCTATACCCAAATGCCTGTCTAAACAGGTGAGCCTTTAACTGACCTTTTAGAATCCACAGAGTCAGCGGACCGTAAGGGTGCGGGCAGAGCATTTCACAGTTTAGGTGCTAAATACCCATCTCAGAACAATACTTAAATCTACACTATAATTACATTATCGTTCTTTGCAGGAAACGTCACAGGAAATTAAAGTTGCGTTTTGTCTGGAGTGGTTTGAAAAGTTTCCCGTAACTCTTCAAAGCTTAGGCAGAAAAACACGGGTGAAGGGTCGTTGGTAGCAGATAACCATAGTTAGTATCAGTGTTGTAAAGACTCGGTAATGTCATTCTGGGTATACATGTGTATGCACGATTGAATTTGGTGAAGGGAGTCAAAGGGAGGAATTACAAATCGAGACAATGACCCATTATCACAGCCAGTCCAGAGGAGCACGGGAGAGTCAAACTGGCACAGAGACACGACTAGAGGACACAACACAGAACTAAACTGTATAAATAGAAGGAGGGGTGAAAGAAAAGCAGATCTGGGTTACAGGATTATAGTCCTATCAGCCAATGTTGACCTGCAATTTCTGGATATAATGACCAAATGAATTACAGACATGGACGCAGTGATACTGTATGTGTCCAGGTGTGCTAAGTTGGTTTTGGTTATGTGTAGTTGCCACATCTGCAAAAAGGTTATAGTAGTTTCATAAAACTGAGCAAACTGAACTAAGTACCACATTTTGTACTGTCTGCCTGGGGAAATGTATTCAACCCTGAGGCATGTAGAGCTTTGCTTTCAGAATTGCCACTGGGTATGTGTGACCTGGCCAAGCAGAAAATATCACATAACACTTGCTTCATTTTTTATGTACAGAATACTCTAGCCAACAAAGAACCCCCTACACATGTCACGAGAGCTGGATGTTTTGTTCAAGATATTGAATCACTTAATATAAAATAAATCAAATGTAGCTTGGTGATTTTACAGGAATGAATCTGTATTAAGCGTTTGGATCTTTTACACTCTGCTGCGGGTTTCTCCTCACGGCAAACCGATATTCCTCACTTGTGTCACCAGCAGCTCCTCAAAGTTCTCTATTTTCTCCGCCCATCTGCATCCACGTAGTTAGAAAATGTTGGATGTGCACGGACAGCAGAAAGGGACGTGTCTGATCGCGTGACGTCACTTTGGCCATGCGGACACTCATGCACCTCGCGGATGCGTCAAGCATTATAAGGCATTATTGTTCATTATTAGGAACCTGCAAAAGACTGGTCTAAGACATAATCTACCTTACTGCTAGAGACCCACCTGGTTAGACATGGAACAAATTTGGTGTCACTGTCACCTTTGGTAATTTATACCAAGTGATTGTTGAATCAGGGATGTGAAAATCTATGAAAGTATGATAGTAAAAAGACGGGAGCTTATAGCAAAAGTTGTTTTAATAGTGTTTAGGCGAATAAAATGCTGCAGTGGTTCTGACTTGGCTCAGGTTTAAGGAGAGTCAACCCTGATTTCTATGCTCAACCACAACTCCAGCCGTAATTAGAGAGCAACCGAGTCTAACAGTGAAAAGTGACAAAGAAGTAAGAAAAACAATAGTGAGTGCCTCGGGTCTGTATTAGGGGGGGTCACATGTACTGTGTTAAATGGAGCGAGATTCACAGCAAGAACAAATCTCATTTAATTTTAATATGCCAAGCATTTTGTAGCTTGCTCTCTGGGTGTTCTCTACTCATTGTTTACCACTCTGATTTTAATGGCTTGCTGGTCATATCATAAAAAGACACTCCAAGTAAATACCTGCGACCTCAAGCTGAGTTCCCATCTTCCTGCCTGAAGAAGAAAAAACAGCGGCGTTTTACATCCTACAGTCTCAACTCAACAAAACACGGTGATGTGATGTGAAACCTGTTGAGACAAAAGAAATGAAAACTACACATAAACACGCACAGACTGTCAGAGGCTGTTGTTAGCTGCACACATGTCATGTCAGTGAAAATGATCCAATCACTATTGTATATTGATAACTGTGGAAGAAATGAGAGATATGAATTGGAATGTTCTCCAAATGATATACTACTTTCTAGGAAACTTGAGTGGAAATTATTTGTAAATTATCAGGAATTTACGGACCTGTAAAATAATAAGGGTGGGGAAAAGAATAGATTGACCTATGTTCCGCGTTTTTTTTTTATGATTTTGAAATACATTTTTTAATGCCAGAATCGATATATTTGCTTCATTTGAGTGTATGCGGAGGTAGAAGGAATTTACTGCTTTTATTGTTGTAGTCAGAGTAACGTGACGTCATATCTGTTCCATATCCGTCAACCAAAACAAACCGCAGCCGGCCACAGTGAACCGAAACAAAACAATAGAAAACGATGGAGAGTCCGCTTGGATACAACCCGCACCTTCTCATGTTAAATCCAACGTGGTAAACACTACATAGTAAAGAATGGAAACACTTTGGGTTTCACACATTGCCAGGAAAAGCAGAGCTAAACGTCATAGCTAAAGCTGCATTTTAACTCTGTCATGGACAGGAAACGTTATCGTATTACGGTAACGTGCGGTCAAGCCAGCCGTCACTCGCATCTCCGTGGTCAAATCAGCCGACGCTACAACTGTAGAGCACCCACATACTGACATTTACAGTATGTTAGATGAGCTGACCAGGGATGTATAAAGAGAATGGAGCTGACGGGAGAGCTAGTTACGGACTTGGCGCAGTTAGCGGAAGTATACATGTGTGACTACGTTCGGTTTTCAAAATAAGGTGTTAACAAAGGGAACTGTATATACAAAATACATATGTGGAAATAAGATTGATTGGATTATATTCACCAAACATTATGTCCCTTATACATTAAAAAGAAAATACCACTAATTTGTGAGGGAAACGTCTTTATTCTTTGATTTTTGGGTTGCTGGAAAAAATTTAATAAATAATTCCTGACAATGACTGATATATTTCAGGACATCTCTGACTACTGTATGCTGAAAATCTAAACATTTTTACTGTATTAATTCAGATATTTTCCAAAGTAAAAGTCCCTAGAAGTGTATGATTCAACTTTTTCCCATGATCTAGTGTTAAAAAACAAAAATTGCAATAAATCAAAATATGCAATCGCTATTCTTGTAGAATCGCAATACATATCGAATCGGCACCCAAGTATCATGATAGTATTGAATCTGGAGATAGGTGTATCGCCCCAGCCCTATAAAATACAGTGTTTTCTGATCTGACGGATGGTTAAAGTTTGATTAGGTTTAGGCACAAATAAATAAATAATAGGTGTTTAATGTAAGCTTAGACCAAGCTAAAACTGTGAATCAATGGAGCCTGAACTGTGTGGTACCTAAATAGTACCAAACTGGCTTTTTTTAGCATAGGTAAACACTGCTCACACAATCCAGAAGTAGATGAATAACTGTGTGTATCCGCCTCCACGCGTTTGCTGTGTCTGTTGGATCCTGACACTTTTGCTCTCCAGGCAATATGACGAGCAAAGAGTCTGAAGTGAAGATCACAGCAGCCTTCAGGCCAAACGTCGGGGAAGTTAAGTGACACTGGGGGGAAGAGACACGAGATACCCAGACGTGTGTGTGTGTGTGCGGAGCGGTAGATACAAGCCTAGGAAAAAGCCTTGTGGAGAGACAGATTACTTTAGGAGGGAATAACTTTGAGATAAGAAAGACACTTCATGATGAGAAAAAGGATGTTGGTGAATGAACGCAGTAAGAGAATGACAGAAACGGAGGGAAGGCTGGGAACACGGGGAAAAATAGAGCGCTTCACTGAAATGAAATTTATTGTCTTGGCTGGCTTAGCAACAATCCAGGACGCTGTCACACCTCTGCAACACTATTTTGTTCCCCACTTTTCTCCAGTCTCCTCCACCCCCCCATCTCAGTTTTTTATGCTGCTACCAGACCCTCGGGGATGGAGCATAAAGAGCAAGAGAGATCCATCAGTGCTCGCTAAAAAGCCTTGCTGGCTCATAAATAAAGGAGGTGGATGAATTAGGAAGTTAAATCACCTTGGGTTGTTAATGTCACAGCCTACAGACAGACATGAAATACTCCCTGTGCCCCTCACTGTTGGGCTGCTCTGCTCCCTCCCTCAGGCTATACCACCACATCACCATGGTGGGGTGGCATAGCAGGGTGTGTGTGTGACGGGGTTGATGAAAGGTGCATGACTCCATACTTTGTATTTTGAGCATAAATGTATTTGTAACGATGATCAGCCTGCTCCCTGCTCTTTATATATATTTTATTTGGTTCTTTATGTTGTCATGGTAACAATGGATCTTATGAGCTTAATTCAACTTATTTTTGTTTTGGTGACTCCCGCTGGAAATTGCATCACATTTAGCTGACAAAACCAAATTCACCAGGAGGTCGCTGTTCTTGAGCTTTTGATATTACATGATCAGCAGATCTATTTGGCTCAGTTGTCATGAAATTGTAAATGTTCAAATGTCCATATTTCGGAGCACATTAAGGGCTTCTCATCCATGTTGGCTTGAAGGTTGACATCGAACGTTTATTCTTGACCTCAGAAACAGTAGTTGAACAAAAAAGAAATCCCACTATAAGGTCCCTTTAGTAGCAATTCTGATGTTTCAGCCCAGTTACACGAAAAGGCATATGAATGACAAGATAATGTGCAAGGTAACAGCGTGCAATAAGAACACCGTTCTTGCTTTTGGCATGTCATTTGTACGCCATGTAGTCTGCACTGGCTGCAATGTAAACGCATCCGCGTAAATATGCTATGCTCAGAGGTAGTGACGTAGAATAAAAAGTGAGATATAACGCCTTGGCGGGCGGGAGGGGAGGTGGATAGGTCCAACAAACACACGACTTTCAACCAGGAGGCCGGTGTTCGAGACAGGTGTTTTGTATTTTAAGTTACGTTTGTGAAGTTTATGACATGTTTTTTAATGACGTGTTTACCGTACTTATGTTACGTTATTTCCGTACGTATCATACTTAGTTTACGTACTTATTTTAAGGCCAGCCATGATGTTTTTCCTAAACCTAAGCGAGTGGTTTTGTTTCCCCCTGCTGTTACTGCACCTTAATACACACGTGTAATATTCACGCCTTGGAGCAGCAAAACGTGACACTGACACGCTATCCTCTGGTGGACAGGCAGGTTTATTCCACGCTTTGGCGTGATACCGGGTTGATCACAATTATATTGTATCTTTTCCAACAGATCAAAGTTTTTCTTTACTCTCTTCATGCACAACTAGTCTTTAAAGTGCTCAGAAAAACTGAGCATGTACAACAGTTTCAATACCATGAATATGGAATCAAAAGCCTGTTTTAAGTGTAATAACACCATACGCTTTGTGTGAAGTCATCATGATGGTTTGTTTTAAGTGTTAAAAAGTTGTCTCCTTGGTTCATTTTCAGTGGCTGAATAAAGCCAGCTGAAGAGGCCAATAAAAAGCTGAATGTGTGTGATCAAGCTTGATTTTAACCCGTTGTTGTTTTGAGAGAGAAGCTCAACCTTCCAGGGATCCTGGAAAACCAGAGATGTCATAAACACATTAAACATCAAACCCACTAAAAATGAATTATCCTTCTTGTCAACCTGGATAAAGCTATGTTAAAGAAACAGGGCAACTTTCTCGCCCACCAGAGTATAGCACTGAGGAAAGTCTGTCTGCCTTCTTATTGATTTGTTCTTTTACTGTAGTTTCTGCCAAAAAACTTCACTCCAAACATGATTCATAACTATCCTCTCACTGTGACCACTCTGGCATAAGAATTTGGACAAAACACATTTCATATTGATTCACTGAGGACAGTTTTATCATCATTACTGTGGATTCTTCAGTATTTAATGGTCGGTTGACAAAAACAGTTACAAAGCTTTGAAACCGACTCAACGTGTTTCTTTCTCTTCCTACTACAGTGTGAAGTGATACTTCAGCTTTTGGTGCACAGTAGCGTTTAGTGTAATTAGCGCCTCACATGTGTCAGAAGTGTGAAGAGATGTCAGTATGGAGCGGAGAGATAAATGAGCCTACAGCTTGTCATCTGAAGCAGATAGAGCCATGGCTAATGCACACAGGAGGATCAAAGCTGGCCCCGTCAGTAACATGGAGCTATTTCCAGGGCTAACATCATGGTCTGTTAGTGCATGCTAACATGAAAGCTGTAGCACTGTTGCTATTAACACAGTGTTAATGTGTGGGCAGTAGATTAAAGATCTCCCTCCGTAGAACAGCATGAGGGCACTTCCAGTAGATTGAATTTATATAGGCTAACATGGTTAACAGGCTTTAACACAGTGGGCAGAGATTTGTGCAATATTTCTCGTTACATCCATTTTCTTGACAGTAATATCAAAACCTTAAATGTCTCAGTAAACCCAGTGGATGCCTGAAATCTTGCACTATCTGAATTAATGGATGTAATAAAACAGCACGGAGGAATCTCCTAAGAAATGTGTTTTGCTCAAACTTTTCAAAGTGAAACCTCGAAATCTGTGTTTTCCACAGAGTGCAATGAAGGAATATTTATCAAACTAATATATTTTAGTTCTGGCTGCTGTGCCAGGAAAAAAAAAAAAAAAGAAAAGTTGCCCTCCTCTGCATCCACCAATATTAAATTTGATCAAAAGGTTCAGTGGTTCTCCACATTTGTTTCCCTGCCATGCGCCTGCTTCTCCCTGGTTATTATTTAGCAGATAGATGAGATACAAATTAAATGAATGCCGGCCACCTCTGGCATTACCTGCAGGCAGTTTGTGTTTGTGTGTGTGTGTGTTTGTGTGTGCGTCACATACCAGTGGGGAACCAGTGGGATGAAGTATCCTGCTGGCTTCTTTTTGAGCGTTGAATATGTGAGTATCAGTATGAACACATGGACCTTCCGTATTGGAGCCGCAGAGACACAGAGACAGACAGACAGACATTAAAGAAAGAATAACAGCCAGCATTGTGTTTTTCTGCTACTCATTAACTGTAGCTTCTATCTTAATAAATATTGCAGCATACTGTAAAATGTAAGAGGAAAGAGTCACATTGAAGCACAGTACAGTCCAACAACCTTCCAGCCGTAGGCAGAAACACAAAAGCTTACATTTTACATTACATTTTTACATTAGTTGCTCTGGGCTAGAGATTTTGAATTGGAAAACTAAGATTCCTGAGGTCAGTCTGGACTAAAAAGACATACTGTAAGAGTGAAAGCTTAAAACATCTTCCCAGACTCAGGTTTGCTTCTCAGTGATCACAGATGTCCACGTTGTGCCTGGATGGAAACACACAGGGGAGTGAGTGTGACACGTTGGGGAAGGAGGGAGGAAAAGGTCACTCATTCAATATTCAAGCCATCTTTTGTCTTTACTGGGTAATGCAGTGTCTTCTCCAAAGCCATAAACTCTAGGGGGCAACTGTGCTGTAGTCATTTCACTGTAATGGAATAAAGTAAGTTACTATATTTCAATGACAGAAACACTGTAGTTCTTCACCTCTTTAACCTCTTTTTTGGCATAGTGATGTGTCTTCTTTTGGATGTCTTCAAACATTATAATGTCAGAATAAGAGAGTCGGAATGTAAAGTGTTTCTTCAAGTGCTCCTTGTTACGGTTCCACTTCTGATCTAAGTTATTTATGTTCTGCTTTTTCACAGTGGAGTTTATAACACTCCAGTTGCAGAATTGAGCATCATAGTGATGCTGAAGCAGAGAAAATCCATTTCTGGCATTCAATTCTATTAATTATAAACATTATACTTTAAATTATAAATACAGTTAAGAAAATAATTTACAGTTTCTGATTTATTAATTTATCTTATTAAAGCTGAAATACAGAATGTGCATTGTCGTTGTGCCCTCTGCAACAGCAAGAGATCTACAGATATTTATTTACTATAACTTCCACAATAACATGCACTTCTAAGCTGCTGAGATGTAGGAGAGACCGCATGCTATTTGAATAATTGATGTCATGGATGGTGTAACAAACACAAGGCTTTCATCCAGGAGACCGCCGTTTGTGTCCCGTGCATTACGTTACAATCAGCTATTCGTTCGTGTCCTATATTCACAACGTTCAGTGTCATTTTCACTGTACAAACATAGTAGTTTTAAGCCCAACCATGTAGTTCTTTTTTAGACCTTACTATAGTGGCTACTGAAGTGTACGCCAAGGATAACTTTAGTGGTTTTGAAGCCAAAAGTAAAGGGACGCCAAGGGGCGGGACAAAGCGATGGTATGTGACGAGTTGAGATGAGAACATGTTGGTTCAACTGTTTATTGCCATAAATGCTTCTATGCTTGACAAACAGTATATTTTGTCCTTTTCTTTTTACAACAGTACAACAGAAGTTGTGTCACTTAACCCCTATGAAGTGAAACTGCACGAAAAAACCTGCATTTGATCCACGGTCCATGTTGTTACTATTTGAGAACAAGTGCACTTCAAAGTGTGACAAATGGTATAGTCATGAGTGCTGATCTCTGAAGCAGGAGCTAATGTGGTGCACTTAAAGCAACATTATACCTGAGCAAAAAACTAACAAAAACAAGGACTTTACAACAACAGTTTTGTTTTTTTCACAGTATATTTTGTGTCTCCTACTGTCCGAGATACTTCTAGTGGTAATAAGGTAATATTTACTGGTTTAATTAACGCAACATAATACTTTTTAATGACTACTTTTTTAATATCTAGTAGTTTTCCACAAGTGGCCTCAGCTTGTCTCCTTTGGTTTGTTACTGGCTATGCTGTATATGGACGGGGAGGGTACGTTCCCACTGTGATAACCAGTGTGGTGGCCATTGATCACCTCAGCATGCTTGAATATAATTGGCACCGTTGCCAAGAATCATTTACTCCTCAGGGGAGTTGGAGGCTTTTACACTGAAGATCCAGTGATATTATACATAAAGAAATAAATATGTAACCGTATAGTATATCTGGATCAAATGAAGTATTTAATTACTTCATATAAAGCAGCTGTCTTGACTTCTAGCAGTCAAAACAGTCCCTGCAGAGCTGACAATGCAAAAATCACTTCAGGCAACTGTTGAGAAAACTTCATTAAACAGTGTCACACAGCTCCATTATTTATTTTCAGCTCTATTGACTGTAATTGGTCACAATGAATCAGCAGTGGCATCCTGTAGCCTGGAGGCAGAGTGGCCTCACACTCACTCTCCCGCGCCTTCATCAACACCAGAGCACAGTCGACACTCGGAGTCTCGCTGTGACTCTTACAGGTGAATTTCAGAGACTATACTCGACTGGTCAAGCTTTGGCATCTGTCCGCTGGCCCTCAGGCAGCATGTCCGTCTGCAGCTCATTAGCATTTCACTACTGCAGGATGCACTGCAGAGCGACAGGATTATACAGATTAAGGCTGGAGACAGAGAGTCTGATGTCTACTGAATGTGGCTACAGCTGTATGTCGTGTTCTGGTTGCACCACAGCTCCGTCACATCTTCCCGGTTTAAATGTCCAGTGGGAGCATCTTCAAGCAGCTGTCGACCACATTATACCGTCCGATACAGTATTGTTTAGAACTGTTTTTCCCACTTTCCCCACTATTTTACACGCTTTAATTATTCTACTCAGCATGCCATCTTAATTTTGTATTCATATTTCCTGAATAGTGTATATTGGTAGAAGATGAAATGTAGCCTTCCTTATTTATTTATTTTATTTATTTATTCACCAGTAGGGCTGGGACGATACGCCTATCTCCCTATTTAATATTACAATTTATTGCGATTTTTGTTAAATTACATTCCAAAAGTAGCTGATATGTAAAAACAATGAGAGTAGGTAGTAACGACGGTGTCACAGATGTGATTATTACTAATTTTTGCAGGTTTTTGCAGGTTTGGTTTGCTTTAAGCCATCTCTTAAGTTTATGAAATTAATTGTTTTGTACATTTTTAATGATAACATAGACATTTATATACATTCACTAGTAAATTTCATGCAAGACACTGGCTAAATATTAATGAAAACATCCATTTTGCAAGCACATTGCTTCTTGTGAATGTGCATATGAGCAAATATGGTCATTTGAAATGACGGCTCTTCAGCATCGTTTCTCTTTCCCACTTTCAGTGCGGTTCAACCAAAGGATAAAAAAAGAAATCCTTGTTGAACAGCAGCTCTTGAGTTGTTTCAGAGGTTAGGGCATGTTTAGTTTAGTTTTTTTAATAAAGGGAAAGCGATTCTCTGCAGAAGAAACTGGGGACTTGAAGAAGACTAAAGGACAGAGGCCATTAAACATGCTTTTGTTAATAAAAGTTATAAAGAAGAAAACCCATTAGGAAAATCTCCCTGCTCAGATTCAAACCCACCAGTGAACTCTACTTGGAGGTGAGCCGCCAAGTCAAGTACTTAAACTGCTACTTTCTGTTATTTCAGTATCTCAAACTTCCAATTAGTTGAGTATCATTGTGCAGATGTGCCGGCCCTGCGAGGTCCTCTGGCTAAATGTCAAACTCTTCTTTGTTAAAAGAGTCTTTGAAATACTTGAATGAGTGAACGTTTTGAACGCACTCTTCTTAGATTTTGTTGAGCCGGAATGTATTCAGGGATTTGCACAGCTTGTCAATTGTCTGTGTGTTTATTTGGGTGAAATCTGTCCTGACTTCAAGACAGTGAGTCAGTCCACAATGGAGCCAAGTCTGCTCTCTCTCTTTGAGCAGATTATTATATAACAAATCTTCTGAGTTACATCCATAATATACAGCAATATTTCATGCACATTAATTCTTCTCCCATCATCCCTTGAAATGCTTTGTCTGTTTTTTTATCCTCTTTTCTATTTCCTCCTCTCTGTTATCCCACACTCCAGTGCCACTCAATGGCCAAACTGAGTCACACCCGAGGGAATGCAACAAAAAAAAGGAGCAAATACACAAGTTTGTTTTTCTTTCCATTCTGAAATTGTCTTGTTTTATACGTTGCTTTCTTTCCTTCAACTCCCCCAAGTGTGTGAGGGGAATATCTTTATTGGTGTGTGTCAACATCGAACCTCAAATCTAATTTTCAAACAACACAGAAACTCCCTTCATCCAGACGGCTTTTTAGAGTCTCCCTTATTTAATCTTCTCCTAAAACATCCATTGATAGCAAACAATTAAGGGTGATTAAATAACCGTTCAGCGCAGCCACGCCGCACAAACAACAATAGCAGGCTTTGCTCGGATTTTGACTGAGAATTTGTGTTCAAGGTCTCATAAATGCTAGATCATTCAAAGGCTGTAAATATTCAGCATTGTATGAGTGTACTGGAGTCACAGGGCATGACTTGGAGATGCACAGGTGCAGCTCCCCAGACAACCTTGTGCGCGAGCATCATATTTTTTTTTTTTTTTTTAAATCAACAGAAAGAGTCATAAAAAAAGCCAGAAAAGCAAATAAGGCAACATGGGAGAACGTGAGGACAGAACTGGCTGCAGCATACTTGATTAGTTTAGGGGGGAAGCTGAGTCAGTGGGGAGTTATGAGGAAGAATGATGGAGGATGGCTGAATCTCATCCACACGCAGTCATGTGATCCTACTTATAATCAGGCTAATAATGCATAATATCACAGACATGTCATGATTGGATGAATAAATGGGTACAAGGACAGCTGATTTAGGAGACAGACAAGACAAAATGTATTGATACACAAGAACAAAGTGAAAGACAGAGGAGGTGTGAGCCAAACAGTAAAGCAATGTTAGAGCTATAACAAATTAAAGATTTGAGGAGGGAAAAAGAAATGATGAAAAGAGAGGGTAACCACAAGAAAGGGAAAGGAAGGAGAACGAACAATGCTAAAAGTGTACAGCCATGTTAGCAGCTCGCTGAGGCTCTACAAGGTCACAGTGACAATGTTAGAAGGTAAGGGGTCTTTCTTATTTTACAATTTTGTGCCTCCTCGCTCCTCCGGCTTGTGACCCGGAAATCGATCTCGGCGCTCCGTCTTGAAGGACGTCCCAATTCCTAAAATGCATCTCGGGGAGCTATAAGCGAGGATATTTAGACATAAACCAAAGTATTGGAGAAATTAAAGTTTGTTCCGATGATGACGTTAGATGAAAAGTGAAAAGTGATCACCATAACATCTGTAATGTGGCTGATTCAACATGAATGTCATGTGAACAGCGTCTGATCTGGTCATTTTCATAACAAACTCCAACTGTGCTAATAACCTATCCCATCAATTCTCTAATGGACGTCAGCATCTACACAAATCACTTTCATCTACATACTAATCATGATTAACTGATGATTAATAGCTTTGAAATCATATTCAGCCCTTTTACAGTGTGAATGGTGTGCATGCGTGTGGGTTTATAGAGGAAATAAATGAACAATGGCTCAAAGTCAAAGCGTCTTTGATCTCTGTCGGCTAGGACTCCAGCCAGCTGGGTCTTTTCAAATTAATGTCCTTATTAATCTCTTCATACTTCAGAAAACTTGATATCTACCTCATAGTTTTAATTATTCCTCTTCTACTTTCTTTTCTTTCTTTTTATCTCTGTACAGGTTTCATTGTGTTTTCAATTGGCAGTCGAATGTATCAAAATACCAAAGAAAGGTTTGCTGCATTTCAAAATAAATGTTTTGTTCTGTCATACTGCTTGCATACAAATTCTACCCTATCATATTGGATATAAACAAATGTATCAGTATATTGACCTCTATTGTGACTGAAACACTGCAACAATGACAAACACAAATAATATTTTCAAATTTATTCAGTAGAGGTTATAGCCAGATGTCAGCCAGGACGCAGAAGTCCCCACAGTCACTAGCATACACACTTACCAAACCACTATCATGTCTTATTGTTAGGACAGACAACTTGTCCTTTCTGCTGTTGTTAATGAGATGGTAAATTTAGGCTAAAGAAGAAAAAAATAGGTATAGTATATGAGCTGACTGGAAAATTAGGTTTTGTAATTGATTGCCCACAAGAAGAGAGTTTTTAAATATGTTTTTTTGGGTCCAGTTGTGTTTTTGCCATGAAAGGTATTCACTCTATTCTGTGCTTGAGCAGAATAAGGGTGTTTTCATCTTAGGTACGATTGATTCGTACCATGCCCGAGTACAATTGCCCCCACCTTTCCACTCCCCCACTACTCAAATTTCACATTAGTAATGTTGTTCTGTACCCGAGTACACTTAAGTCATCATCTTTGTGACATTTGTTGGTGATGTCGCAGTGTAGAAAAGCGCAACCCAATCGCAAGGTCCCAAGCCCATACGAGTCGACCTTTGCTTTGTACTTTGAGTTGGTTGATGTTGAAATTCTCAACGTATTCTCATGCAACGGTTTCTATGATATCTTACCAACAATTTATTCTTCCTTTTTCGTTCGTTTTCCTTCTAATTTCCAGCAACACGTGTCAATTTGTGCTCGCTACATGTATGTAGTCTTCAAAATAAACTTCTGTCTTCACAGGAAACCTTCCTTAGGTTCAGGCAATAAAACGTCTTAGTTAGATTTAGCAAAAGATTGACTTGGTTAGGATTAAGCTACAAAACTACTTAGTTAGGTTTAGGAAAAGGTCGTGGTTAGGCTTGAAATTGCTCCGGAAGTGGCGTTACTTAAGTACGGAAATTACATGACAAATACATCAACGTTGACTTCTGGTTTCACACGGGACACGATCGCTGGACTACTGGGTGAAAGTCCGGTATTTTTAGACCCACCCATCCACCCCGACCTCCTCCCTATGCGGCGTTCGCGGCTCTTTATATTTCCTGCTTCACGAATACGTGAATTACACACAAATAGATTTTTGTGGGATATACGCAAATTACAGTGCATTACTTTTTGTAGGTATAGCTACAAACGGTGTATGAGAAATTCTCCAACCGACCACTGTCAGCCCAACAACTGCCGATTGCCAATATATTCACGCAGGTGTGTGTGTGACCCCTCATCACCATCAGAATCTATAAAATAGTTCCTTTATTTATTACTAAAAGTGTCTGCCACCCACACACTGCGCTCTGCAGTTTCAGTTATTATTGCGAAGCCTGCAATCACCAGTAATAACATGTCTCT
>CAKAKR010040593.1:32361-47016 GCA_916700685.1 Adelosebastes latens | reverse complement strand
CCTCTCCACTCCCCCACTACTCATATTTCACATTAGTAATGTAGTTGTTCTGTACCCGAGTACACTTAAGTCATCATCTATGTAACATTTGTTGATGATGTCGCTGTGTAGAAAAGCGCCACCCAATCGCAAGGTCCCAAGCCCATACGAGTCGACCTTTGCTTTCTACTTTGAGTTGGTTGATGTTTAAATTCTCAACGTATTCTCATGCAACCAACAATTTATTCTTCCTTTTTCGTTCGTTTTCCTTCTAGTTTCCAGCAACACGTCTCAATTTCTGCTCGCTACATGCATGTAGTCTTTTCAAAATAAACTTCTGTGTTCACAGGAAACCTTCCTTAGGTTCAGGCAATAAAACATCTTAGTTAGATTTAGGAAAAGATTGACTTGGTTAGGATTAGGAAAAGGTCGTGGTTTGGCTTGAAATTGCTCTGAAACTGGCGTTACTTATGTACGCAAATTACATGACAAAAACATTAACGTTGACTTCTGGTTTCACACGGGACACGAACGCCGGACTACTGGGTGAAAGTCCGGTATTTTTAGTTCTGCTTCACGATTACGTGAATTACACACAAATTGATTTTTGTGGGATATACACGAATTACAGTGCATTACTTTTCGTAGGTATAGCTACGATCGTTGTATGAGACCAGCCTTAAATTCTCCAACCGACCACTGTCAGCCCAACAACTGTCAATTGCCAATATATTCACGCAGGTGTGTGTGTGACCCCTCATCACCATCAGAATCTATAAAATAGTTCCTTTATTTATTAATAAAAATGTCTGCCACCCACACACTGCGCTCTGCAGTTTCAGTTATTATTGCGAAGCCTGCAATCACCAGTAATAACATGTCTCTCCCACACCTCTTTGTATAATCTGACCTCAACAGTCCTGACAAAGAAACTGACAAACAGACTCGGCAAAGGAAGAGAAATGAGGGAGGATGAGGGGTGAGATGATGAAGGTGTAGCTCCCTACACCGCAGCCTGTGCCTCTCTGCTCTCTCCCATTCCTCTTAGCAACATTAAATCAATTATGCAATGAAGTGGGAGTAAATGTTCATTTCTAGATGTTACTGATGCTCCTGCATGGAGCCTGAAATGTCACTGAGCAGCAACAGCTCATGCAAATGAAGACGCTAATGGATACGCCTCTTTCTTCTTCCTCTTCTTCCTCTTAGTGCTAGCACAAGGACAAAACGGAGTATGCCTAATGCACTGTATCTGTTGTTTTTTGTTAGGTTGCTGCAGTTCAGTACGTATGCTTAAGTCATTAAAGCGCTTGTTTATTATTTGAATTAATTCAATTCCCTATTAGCTCTGACATTTATCTAATAAATTACAAGTGTTATAACTCCATCTTCTCGAGAGTATCACTCATTGAGGCTTTGAGCCATGCAGCTATTTAATCTCATTTAATTTGACTGAGCTGTAATTAACACAACAATGATGGAGGGCCCTGTAGTGGCATCACACACAAAATACTGTATGTTTCAACTCAGGTCGCAATGAAGAAACTTTTTCATACAGCAGCTCTGGCATTTGTTTGAAAGTTTCAGTGATAGTAGGATTTTAGGTTCAGATTTTGTAGTGCTTTTCCTCAAAACCCTGTCCTTGCATTGAAATAGTCCCAGCTTGCGCTTAGATTTGCTTTGCTTCTGCTCAAACTGTATGCTTGCACTCAGATATATTGTTGCTTGCACAGCCCTTCTCCTCACACTATGCTACTTCTGTGCGCTCGTGAAACGTCTCAGATTTTTCCACTGCTCTTGTATGTTTCGTGTAATAACCCGTCAAAGTTCCCCAACCAGCTGAAGCTGGAGTGCAGGATATCTGTGCAAGCAACAATGTATCTGAGTGTGAGCATACAGTTTGAGCAGAAGCAGAGCAAATCTAAATGTAAGCAGGGGCTATTTGAGTGCGAGGACAGGGTTTTGAGGGAAAACATTCGAAAATCTGAACGTGAAATCAACGAGTCATGCTCTCAAATTGAAAGACCAGACTCTTGAATAAAGATAGGAAAAAAGCTCCATAGGAAAATACTTCATCTGGCCTCTTTAAGGGTAAATCTGGTGATATTTTATTGTTTCATTTTGTATATTGTCATCAAATCCCATAAAAAGACCAAAACTAAGACCTGTTTATTTACTCTCCATATGCAATCCTCTCCTCTCCTCCGCTGCAGCTTATATAAAGCAACTCCAGACTAATCCACTCCGCCACCATTAACTTCCTCCCCTTCTCCCTCTGTTAGGTGGTCTGTCTTTTAGAATGAGTTTGGTTACGCTGGGAGAGCTTCATCCCCTCTGCTGCTCTCAGCTGTGACACAGAGACGCTCATATGCAGGCTGTCATGGATATCTTGTGCAAGGGAATCCAACACTTCAGCACACACACAGTCTGTTGGGTTTACAAGGTACAAGATGAACAGGAAGGTAGACGACGAGGGGAAAGTCATACCTCCGAGAACCTCATCGTTTCAGTATGCTACGTGTATAGCTCGGTTGGTGAAGAACCAAGGAGGCATGTGACACGCTGTCTGGGATGTGAATGTGAAAGGAGTTGTATGATTGTGGAATATCTTCCTGTTCCCTTCAGGAGTTGATGTGATGACTCTTTTTCCAGACTATCAGGAGGTAGCAGGCTGCTCTGTGAGAACACTTAGTCAGGAGACTGCTGTCAGATTTTCAAATGTAATTACACAAACTATTGAAAATACCTCAATGGGCCATGTATGTATGTATGTATGTATGTATGAATGTACTAAAGGCAGAGAGAATCTTATTTGAAAAGGAGACAGCAGCAAGATGATAGACTAACAACGTAGGCGTGAGAACAGCTGATATCGCGATTGACAGCCTCAAACAGTGACAGCAAAGAAATTATGAGTGAGCATGCATGAGAGGAGTGAATGGCGGGATGCATGAGAAGTAAACTACAGGCCTAAGCGTGCAAAAGTATCGTCTTCCTGACTGATCTTACGCTGGAGCTTCAAACAGCATTTGGCGAGAGGGATGATGATAAGCTTATCCACTTCATGCCATTTATCAAACTATTATTGGCTCATTTAAACTATGACTGTCATGTTTGTGCGATGAGCCACAGCATAAGCCTTTTTCATGGAAACGTAGGTGTAAATAATAAAATGAATGATGGCTGAATTCCATTTAGCTCCTTAGGTTTCAGTTTTGCTGGTGTTGTGCGCGATGGCTCACTGTCACACCGTCACGGCTTACTGGGACATTTGAATAGAATGGAGCCATTGTTAATATTATTAGTCACACGTCAACAAGTCAACATATCTGCTGTGAAAAAGGTCCATATTGGTACGTTGTAAAATATTGATTCTTCCAAAATAAATGACTTACTTGTCTTGAGCATTAGGCTGTTTCAATTCAAGATGGTAAAAACCAGTGATGATGTTGGATATTTTAAATGTGAGTGAAACATGTTGTCTTTGCTTGCACATAGTTGCAACAGGCTTAAAGCTGATCTTCACTGATTATGCCACATTCATGTCATACGGGATGGAAAGTTGACTAAAAGATTCCCCTGATTACTGTATCCATTCAATTTGGGTTAATTGTCTTGAACAACAGACTTTGGTAGACAACATCTGCATTTTTTTTGCATTTTTAGACATTAATGTATTATTAAGCGCCAACTTCTATTAAAAACGAGCTTGGAAGACGAAGACCGACCTGCTGCAGAACCGAGACGGAAGAGCCAGCTAACATAAACGGAGACATGTTACCAAGGATAGGGAGTGATGGAGGGAGCTCATTGTAGCCTCATGTCCTACAGAAGAAGGAATAAGCAAGTGAGTAAAGGTCTTTGCACACCCAAATCTGTATTTTTCGTATGTGTTTTTAAATCCGTCATCCAATAAAGATCAGTACACACAGAAACCTTGCACACTGAGTCCAAAGCGTTTTATTTTTCTCTTCGTTGGGAAAATTCGCAATAGAAGACCAAACTGAATTAATTTCCTGGGGGACGTGCAATGAATAGTGCTAGTCCCAAACGAAGCTAATGAATGAATGATATTAGCACGCTATCATTTAGCTGCCTAGAGCACGATCACTACTGTCAAATCTTTCTTACATCCTTTGTTTTGCGACCATGCCCGACTCCAAGCTGTTCTGCAATCACCTTCCACAATGTATCTTTAAATTCTGCATCTCTATATTCGTTTATTTCATCGTAAAGTGCTGGGAGACGTGAATCTACTTATCAGATGTCATTTTGGATGATGACGTTTGCACGGACGGTGGCTCAAACTTTCAAATCAAACTTTTTCTGAAAACTTTAATGACGGATGAAAGTTTCGAAGTCGGTCATTGACAAAAAGTGACATTTTATTTATTTTTAAACGCGCTACAATTTCGGACGAAAATACAGACTTGGTTGTGCACAGGCCTTTGAACGAATTAATTAAATCTTTCCGAAAAAAGAAATCCGTAATTACAACTTTGATATTGATGTAAACTCAATTTGGACAATTGTGGTAACTCCTATACGACACAAGGACAGCATTTAGTGCTCCAATGTATTGTAATCCTGTGTGTGCATCTGATAGCCACACATCCAAGGTGAGATGTCCTTCTCCGTTCATAGTATCTTCCTCTTGTCCCTTTTTACTTTCCTCTGACTCTTGTATGTCACCCTCTTATTCCCAATTCACATTTCTTGCATAGCAATGAAGGTCACATCTGTTTAACTTTCCTTTAATCTAAACTTCAGTTAATCTCTCCTTTGTGTCATCTAACACCAAACTTACTTTTCCTTCCCTTCCTTCCCTTTTATTTAATTTCCCTTTGTCTCACCTCTTTTATCTCCTTATCTTCTCTCCTTCCTTCCTGTCTGGTTTGATCTATTATCTATCTATTGACTCCCGTCCTTCCCCACTATGCTGAATACTACCAGCCAGCAGTCTCTTTATGCACCATACATCCACTCATCTACTCATACATACATACACACACACACACACACATATACACAAGATCCTATTAATATGACAGTGCTCTCATCAGCGTAGCACATTACTCCACTGCTCTCTTAAATCATCGTCTCTCCTCGTCTCTCTTCTGTTCATCCTCCAGTTAAGTGGAGCAGCTCCAGATTGAACCCTTCAGCAACTGCCATCTCTCGCCTTCAATTTTCTGTTCATGCAGCATTAAAACTGTGTATCAAAACCATATTAACTGACTGAGATAGACCCACAGCTACCCAAGAAGACCATCTCATTTGTAGGGATTTGGGTAACTGGTAAAGTGAAGAATTCTCCTGGTTTATGCTCAAATTAGGCTCACTTGCTTCTGCCTATATGTTGTTATTACATATTTTGCTCTCCCCTCTGTTTTCTGCTGTTCATCCTTCACTAATAGTAAATAAAACAGTTTCACACTGAACCTATCCATCACCTCCTACTCATTTTCCACCATGACATCAATAGTTGTAGGAGCAGGGTTTCATTAAAACCATATTAACCCCCAGAGAGACACAGAGAGAGATGTGCCAGTGACTTGAAGAGGTCATCCATCTCCTGGGTTTTCTCTCATTCTCGCTCTCCCTCCTCGGACAGATAATTCGATATGTTCAGAACAGGACAGAGAGCTGTTCCTTTGCATAATTTTATTAAGCAGCATTAGCGGCGCTATCAGAGAGGTGACAGGAAGGAAATGGATTTGAATTAGAACCTGATAAAGGAAGGCATCAGCGGGAGGAAGGTGAGAGTGTGTGTGTGTCGCACGGTGTCACACTAACAACACTTGTCCTCAGCCACTCAGAGGCTGGATTTACATAACCTACTTAAGTTCCCATCTTTTCTCTTTGGGGGGAACCTTGTGATTGGATTGTTTTTTTTTCCAAACAACAAAAAAAAAACAATTCTTCCCCATGCTTATTTCAGAGGGGAGTGATGCTATTATTCTGAAGCATTTCAATTTGTCTCACATCACGCATACAAGGAAATTGGTTTATTGTGTTTCTCTGCACAAGTGCATATGTGCAGGTTTTAGTCTGTGTACTCATATCACTTTAATCTTGAGGGATCTGTTGCATATGAAGCTGGGCAATGTGATGGGAGTACTCACAAGTCCACTGCATTGTGCTGATCATGGAGTTCTGTTAATATCATTAGGTTGTAACTTCCAGTGTGAGCTGGTATGAGAGTCTCAGGGCCACCGTGATGTGCCGGAAAATGGAGGATTGCCCCCTTTGGTATGGGAGTAAATTGCTGCCACAATTGAAAGAGCTCATCGTTCAAATAGCCTGCGTCCTGTTCATGAGTGAGAGTAAGATGGAGCATGAGATTGACAGATGTGAAAGTTGTGGTCAAGAGGGAGCTGAACCTGAAGGCAAAGTTACCGATTTTACCAATTGATCTACATTTCAATCTATGGGGACTGACAGTTTTTTGTAAGTTTGGAGCGTTATTTAGCCTCCTTCGCGACAAGCTAGTATGACATGATTGGTACCAATAGATTCCTTAGGTTTTTAGTTTAATATGATGCCATTATCTTCACTCTAGCTTTAAAACAAAGCCCACTACAACTTCGTCAAAGAAAAATGAGATCCTTGTAAAAGCAAATTAAACTACCTTTCTCTGCAGGGTGTACTGGGCGTTCAGACCGTTGAAACAATGCAAGGGGTTTGCGTCGGTGGGGGTGTCTTGCTTCATGTACCGGTGAGTAGGGGTGTAACAATACGTGTAATTGTGTTGAACCGTTCCGTTCAGGACGTTCGATTCGGTTCAATCCGCGTCATCCTTTCGGTACGCCCTGTGACCCGGAAAAGCTGTTTATGTCTCTACTCGCACACGTGGAACAGAAATTCTGGAGTGTGAACTCCACCCGTAAGTTTTGGCAGCGCATCAGTTGTTTTCTATCAGCAGTAGCAGCGCTGTGACGTAAATTTCGCCGGGTTAATCAAGATGTATGGACAACATTTTGAGTCAAACTGTATGCCGATACGTTAACCTGAAGTCCGGTATATCGGTGGATGCATTTCAAACGTTTCATTTACGACAGGCATCACCCAAATGGGTCGATTAGCGGAACGAGACAAAAACAGACTAGATGTAGAGTCATTATCTTCACGTACCAAACCGTGACTCCAAAACCAAGGTCACCCCTACCGGTGAGACATCATACAATCCAGGAATTCTGGTTTGATTTGTGAATTTGAAGGCCTATCAGATGTCAAAACACTGCGCAGCTCTATAATACTAAGAGGCGGGATTTTACAACTCTGGGAAGGTATTACAGCTGCATCTATTTTGTTGCGCCAATCACAAGTTAAACAGTAGAAATCCACCTGGAATGTCCTCTTCTTATGTATTTTATTGACCATCACAGCGACTTCCTCAACCAGATTAAACTTTTTTGCCAGACCACGCTGCGTTTTTTTTTTTGCTTTGTGCATTGGCACCCCGGCTTCATTGCCAGAATGGCTTCATTCACATGAATTAAGGTGCAAAAAAGTCGCAGCCTGACAGCGACAAGGTGAGGAGTATGGCCATTTGAAAGGTTATAGACTGCAGCTGGTGGGATTATTTATACCACCTAGGATCGGCTCGATTTTCAACAGGAAGAGCAGGAGGAAGTAGCGAGGGGGAAAGACGTCGGCTTTACAGGCTATAAGCGAATCAGCCAAGCCGCTGCTCCTCACTCTGTGAGCTGAAGTTACTGATACAGTGCCGAGTGGGTCAATCAGAGTTATGCTGAGAAGGTTTATTCCCGGGTGAGTCGTTGCTGTAGGCGATAGCGCTGGTTGTCAAATGGTCGCTCCCGCAGTATCCGCCGCAGCTCACTTTGATGTTGGAAGTGGTGTTGTGACAGCCCATGCTGACTTCACATCTGGGTGCCGCTCCTCGTACGAGGATAACTGAGTTACAGTTGAGTTTGTTGACAGTTTGGAACATGCCCAGGATTTTCTGTTCCCTGCAGCAAGCTTTGGTCCATCTGTACCAGAGCAGCAGCTCAACCCTTCAAAGTCACAAAACGCCCCTGCAAAACACTCCTGCAGATCAATGACTAACACGATATTAGCCTAATTAATTAACACCACACGAGAACCAGGACCTTTTCTCAGCTTCCTCCCACCTCATCATTTTTAATTTTGCTCCGTCCCTTCCTTCGCCCCGTTCTCTGGCAGCTTTGGGCGGCAGTGATGGAGCGAGTGTGTGTGTCTTATTGTTTGTCGTGAAAATAGGATTTCAGTAGATGGATGGAGATATTCTGGAGGAGAAATGTGATCTAAAGGGACCAGCACAGAATGGATGGACTGTTATGGTTACACTACAGCCCAGATGGGGGAGAGGTGGGATGAATCTTCAACTTTCGTTTTTTTTAATTAAAGTTATGTTAAAATAAATAAAAAGTTAAAACAATTCTTGTTTTGTCCCACCAGTTGACTATAGATAGCAACACAAAGAATGTATGTTTCACTTATTTCTTTTATACATGGGCAGTTTGTTGTATATATACCCCTAAAACAGGGGTCCCAACCTTTTTCCTTAAGGGACCCATGTTCTATCATTGAGTAAATAGACGACCTCTGACTAAGTGACATATTTTATGGGTATTTCATATTTTATGGGCAGATTATTTCCTGAGAATATTGTATCAGAGATGAGTTTTCCTGCTTTTTTTAGGGACTTTTAATACAATTTTCTGTATTGTGTATTTATTTTTAAATTTTCAACAATAATTCGTACTTAATAGGCTTATTTTTGACAAATTCAGCCATTATTCTGTTAGCTCTTTGGTTGTTTTAACTGCGTACTTTTCTAATGTGAGATTTGTTTTAAGTTTATAGTTTAAATAATAAATCATAACAATTTAATTTAGTTTTCTACACATAAATGCTGATGATGACATATAGGCCAACTATATATATTTTTTAAAAGTTGTCTTACACCCCTTAAACTGGAAAAAGAACACTGAGGTTGTATTCAAGAAGGCCCAGTCTAGACTCTTCTTCTTGTTTTCTATCAAGGAATTTATCTAGTGTTCTTTTTTATGCTGTGCTCTGCTGGGGGATGATACAAACAGGATCAATAAGTTGATCAGAAAGGCTGGCTCGGTGATTGGTCTTGCACCAGACTCACTGGAGGTTATATAAAAGAGAACAAGGGCCAAACTAAAAAACAGTTCTGCATTTTGAAGGCCATCCATTACCTCAGTGTTCTACTGAACGATTCAGGAGGTCTTCTGTTCCAGCAGCGGTCAGATTTTTTGATGAACATTTTTAGATATGGCCATGGTACCTCTCGGCTGTTGACTGTGTCTCAAAGAGCTTCTTATGATGTTATGTATTTATTGGTGTATTGCAAATACTGTGTTTTTGTTGTTGTTTGACTTGGTGGCAATCAAATTTCCCCACGGGGATCAATAAAGCTGTCTATCTATCTATCTATCTATAAGGTCTCGCGACCCCCCCGTGAAGCTTTGGCGACCCCTATTGGGCATCGGGACCCCCAGATTGGGAACCAGTGCCCTAAAACATGTAGCGAGGTCAAACACATATAAAGAACATACAGTACACAACACATTCATCCCATCCTTCTGGTTGTTTCTCATTTTTCAGTTTATTTTGAAATCAAAATTGGTTTGGTTTCCAAGTATGCTGTTGAAACATCCTTTTTTTCAGTCTGACAATGTAAACCCCAAAATGTAAATATAATTGTAATTCAAAGTTAAATTGAAACTAAAGTTTCTCCCGTCAGTGTTCTTTGCTTAACAAACAAGACTGCGACCTGATGATGGAAGATGTTACTGTAATGTGTACTGTACATGCATTCCTGTAATATGGAAAAGAAATGAGAAGAGAATGAAAGTAAATATGCAGAAGGCAGCATTGAACATGAGCAATTGAAAATCACTCTTGGGTAGAAAAAATATGTACTATGGCATTGAGGATATAAAGCATTTAATTCCAGAAAATATGCAAGGATGTTTGCCAGATGATTTTTCTGCTTTTCAGTTTCTATTGGAACATATAACAACTGTCTGCACTGTGTATCTTCCTGCGACTTTTTAATATTCTCCACCATTTTTATTTTTCTTTGATTCAAACTGTGAAGTGAAAACAGAATGGCAAATCATCAGGCTGTTATTGATAAAATCACAGACGTTGACATGCTGGGTACATTTAAAACTGAAGAAAACTGACTTGCTAATTGCTCAGAGCTCTGTGGTTATCTAACATTGTGCTTTTAGTAAAGGGAAATTGTTATATGAAGGAAATGTTTGTTACACAATGCTCTGCTCTCCCTTATAAAGGAATGGCAGAGCTGCTGTTAATAAACGCGTATATGAACATTAAATCTCATTTAAATAAACAATATGTTCCTGGTCAGCTGGTAGCCAAGCAGCTTATGAATGAGCAACTGAGGCTGAAGCATGAATGAAGAGGCTGCATTTTATCTTCTGAAGCATTTCCTGTGTCTAGATTGAGATTTCAGGATTGTTGGCCTTGTATTTTCACCTCCAGATAAAGTAGTTTAGATTAAAACAGGAGTGTGTTTCAAACTTTTCTGATCACCTGAGTGCTTGATGATATATTTACTAGGGCTGTCAATCGATTTAAATATTTAGTCGATGATTAATCGCGATTACTCACACATTCACACATTGTCTATCTGTTCAGAATGTACCTTAAAGGGAGCTTTATGCAAATGTATATATATTTATTATTGGAAATCATTTAACAAAACAAAACAATGACAAATATTGTCCAGAAACCCTCACAGGTACTGCATTTAGCATAAAAATATGCTCAAATCATAACATGGCAAACTGCAGCCCAACAGGCAACAACAGCTGTCAGTGTGCTGACTTGACTATGACTTGCCCCAAACTGCATGTGATTCTCATAAAGTGGGCATGTCTGTAAAGGGGAGACTCGTGGGTACCCATAGAACCCATTTTCATTCACATATCTTGAGGTCAGAGGTCAAGGGACCCCTTTGAAAATGGTCATGACAGAAGTTAGGAGCATTATTTAACCTCCTTCACGACAAACTACTATGACAATGGATTCCTTAGGTTTTCTAGTTTCATATGATACCAGCATCTTCACTCTACCTTTAAAACTGAGCCGCTACAACCTAAAAATCTACTGTTGCATAATGTGTTAAAGATATTAGTGACATTAAAACAAATTTGCGTTAACACTTTTTATCACGTTAACTTTGACAGCCTTAATATTTACCCTTGCTAACAAGAACCATATCCCAAACTAGAAAAAAATAAGGAACCAGGTTGTAAAAACACTGAATGATGGAGAGTGATGCTACATCAGAGAAGTCTTTTACCATCTTGACTGCTGCCTAATTACTTCGCCGCCGTGTTTGATCAGTGGAAACTATAATTATGTGTTTAGTTTGCTCAGAGCTTGGCTGTTGGAGTTAAGGAAGTGGATGTGTGAAGTGAAAGAAGATCTATTTCCAGGTCTTGGACTGTGTAAACAGCATTACATTGCTTTCTAGAGTTTGGCTCGCTGCTTTAACTCTTATCGCTGCACTTTTTTATGTCTCTCTCTTAAAGAAATCACAGTCAACTCAGTATTTAACATATTCATTTCAGAAGTAAAAAAATTTCCGGACCAAACTCATTTGTCGAAAGTCTCCTCTTCTTCTTCTTTCACATCAGTCTCTAATCTTTCTTCTATTTTTCCTTCCTAGCAGCTGTCTTTAATATCCAGGCTTTAGTCACAACACTCTCGCTAATTACTTTTTAGCATTCATTCGCTCTCCTCGCTCATTCTCCGTCTGTCTGATGGACTAAACTTTACAGACACAGAGTTTCATTCCTCACATTTCCCTTTAATCCACTCTGACATTTAATTGCCAGCTCTCCCTCTCTCACCAGCCAGTCTCTGTGTTCTTGTCATGTTTCTCCATCACGTCGTAATGAGACTGATGGGAGGTAAAAAACGAGGTGAGGCTCCCTCATTTCCCCCCTCTGCCCGCTCGTTCTACTTTGATATTACGCCATCTGGAATGAATGAGCAGGCGGATAAGACCAGTTTTTCAGTCCAGGCAACTTTCTTCAGCTTTTCTTATCTTATTTTCTGGCCCACATGGGAACAAACCGGAGCATGCTGGGAGTTAAACTCTCTCAGACCTTTGCGCCTGTCAGCTCAGTGCGATGGGACCTGCGCTGTGTTTACGGTGGGCGGAGGGAGACAGGTGTTATGAAGCCATGCCCTCCTCGCCAGCAAATCTTTCCACACACGAGGGGTGTCTTGGTGCTTTGCAGGAAAGAAGGTATTTTTGGGTTTCCGTCTTCACAGATTTTTCAAGAGATTTATTGTGCAGTTTTTCCCAGAAGGTCATGGATTCAAACCTGTGAACTTGTATCCAGAAGCTCTACAGTTTTATCTGCAAAGTGGAAATCGTACAGACTAACTGGCTATGTATTTAATCTCCATTAAAATGGTCTATTAGTCTCCTGCACTGGATGCACAAACATATTTGTATTAGCTGTCCTCTCTGCTTATTTACCAAATGATATTTTTTTTCTGCTCTCCAAAAAGCAATAATTCAGTGTTTCAGTATTATTACCATAAGTGTAATTGCAGCAGTAAAAAATGTGTAAGCGTGGTTAAATCCTCCAAATTGTCACTGGGCCTGATATGAACTCATTAGGCCATGAAAGTCTTTTTTTCCGTTTTTGAAAGTTAATTAGATGTTCAAATTGGAGCTGCAAAGGTGAATGGGTTTGGATCCTTTAACTCTGCTCCTTCATCGGCTCGCAGCAGCCAAAGGAAACTAGACGAGGTTCACAAAGCAAAGTCAGCCACTGAATAGGCTAAATCCCCTGACTAAATTAAATTTGTCCTTGCAACATCGTCTGACAGCCACACAGAGCTCACAGGAGGATGGATTATGTTCCTGCTCTCCCTCCCCTCCATTCTGTCTGCTCTTTTATAATGGAGTGGCTTTGAACCCGTGTAATTAAACATTCGTCTCAACTGCTGCCGAGGCATGCCCATCACCGTGCACACACACATGCTCATGCATCATTAAGTTGTAACAAATAATTGAACCAATTCATTTCATACTGTTTTACTTTTGAAGAAGCACTTGACCAAAATATATATTTTTTCATAATAGCTTTTCGGGAAAGAGGCTAAATAACGCTCCAACCTTATGCTAAATTTTGGCAAGGAAAAACTGGCAAGACCATTTTCAAAGGGGTCCCTTGACCTCTGACCTCAAGACATGTGAATGAAAATGGGTTCTATGGCTACCCACGAGTCATGCCCACTTTTAAAATGATCACATGCAGTTTGGGGCAAGTTATAGTCAAATCAGCACACTGACACACTGACTGTTACCTGTTGGCAACAAAACCTCTTCAGCATAGAAAACATGTTGGTGAAAACATTTTAAACTGACTGCATTCACTACTTTACACAAATGTTTTTGTTTTTTTATAGAGAATATTCACTCAACAACTGAAGAGGCAAAGAGAGCAGGGAGGGGACACCAGAGGAAGTCCACTAAATGAAGATTTGGAGGAACAGACTATGTTGCCACTCAGAAAGATGTATGTGACAGTGTTGATCCTCTGTGTTCCCATGACGATAGCTGTCACGTCCTCACCCTTCACGTCAATAGACCCCCCTGGTGGTCCGTCTCAGAACAATACAGCAGCACATCAGGACCTGCCTGAATCATACAAGTGAGTTTTATAACAACCACCTGACCTCTGTCACTATGGTGTGTGTATGTCTCTGATTCCTGTGTTCAGCTGTCACTCAGTCTGACCTCCACAAAGACTTTGCTTCCAATTACATCATTTTCTCCCCTGTCCCTTTTAATTTCTTCCTTTGAGTTATTCATATGATAGATGTTCCTTTTACCAGAGTAATCTGTCTGGCTTTGCATTGCATTGAAGTTTGGTGTTACGCAGAAAACACACCAGGTAGCAGCGAAATGTGGCTTGCTGCAATAATTACATTTTTCTGCAGCCGGGAGGCGTGTTCATGTGTTTCAGTTCTTTGTAACATAGGTCAACATGTCCCAGGAGTCACAGGTGTCTGTTTACTGATTGGCTGCTGGTACTCCCTCGCCGCACTTTGCCACTGAAAGTTAAACTATCCCCAACTTTTAGTTTGGCTACACTTCGTTGCAGAATCACAACGGCCGCAGCTCGCTGAGCTCAGAGTAGGGTGACCAGGTGTCCCACTTTACGAGGGACTCACATATTGAGACGATGTCCCACATTTTCATTGGCTCTAGTTTTCAAAAGTCAAACCACTGCAGGACAGACGCTTTTCTAAAATCAGACTTTTATCCAATGGCTGTGAAGAAAGTAGGGAAGGCTTTCATCACGGGGCTGTGTTTGCTGTCAAACTGCACACACGTTGGTCAAGTGCAGGTTAACATACAGTATCACCGTCTTTGCTACGCTATGCCCAACGTAGAAAATTGAGAGTCACCGCAAAGTCACAAGCCATGCAGATTTAAGCAGAATATGATGGAAACTACCCCAAAGTTACAAGATAAGGGGCAGAAAAGACATGTTTATTATTTAAGTTACATTATATCAAAATTGTAGACTACCTCTCAGCCTTGGTAATGTGTCCTACATTGTCCCACACAAACATACTCTTTGTCCCACAGTTGATTTG